>ML095738.1:0-11798 GCA_003697995.1 Taxidea taxus jeffersonii | reverse complement strand
ATTCATAGACTTCACTAGATCTTTTAGATTAGCTCCTGGGGCAAAAATCCATAGTCTTCAGACAGTTCTCTGTTCAGCAGTGTGTCTTCCAACAATTCTCTTTCCAGCTATGCCGCACCTGTCTTCTTTTCCAGAATATTCTCCATCAATTTGACCTGCTCTATCTTCCCTCCAACAATATGAACACACATTATTTGTGTTGAGATCCACTGATCACACCGTTGTGATCACACCACTGTAAAGTGCTCCTGAAAAAACTTGTCTTTCTTGTTTTTGTCAAAAGTGTCTAATGTGGGGCGCCTGGGTGGCTCAGTGGGTTAAAGCCGCTGCCTTCGGCTCGGGTCATGATCCCAGGATCGTGGGATCGAGCCCCGCATCGGGCTCTCTGCTCTGCGGGCAGCCTGCTTCCTCCTCTCTCTCTGCCTCTCTGCCTACTTGTGATCTCTGTCTGTCGGATAAATAAATAAAATCTTTAAAAAAAAAGTGTCTAATGTTCAGGTTGATGAGATGAATGATTACATGGCATGTAGGGCATTCAGAAGGCATATCATGGGTGCCTTTACATTTTAATGACTCAGGGGTGAGTCTGGTAGCCCATCTATATGTAATCAACAGCTACATGTGAGTTTATGAAAGTGTAGGGCAGCAAAAAATCCCAGGACTTTTTCTTTTAGGACCTGTGACAAATGAAAATGAGAGAGCCCCGTGCTATGGCTGCTGTCACTGAAGCCTGTGTTAGCTGACAGAGAAAAATTCACTTGGTTTGTTAGCCAAAACATGATCGAGATGGTTTCTATCACAACTAACCTCTAAGTTATTAAAATGGAAAAGTGAAAACAGAAAATGGCAGGAGAACAGAGTGAAGCCTTGTAGTTTGGAACCATGAATCTGAACTCAGTCGAGCTTTCATTTAAATAATGGGATGATGGGGGTGGCTCAGTGTGTTAAGCATCCAACTCTTCTTGATTTTGGTTCAGGTCATGATCTCGGGGTTGTTAGATGGAGCCCTGCATTGGCCGTGGAACCTGCTTAAGATTCTCTCTTTCGCTTTCTCCCTCTGCTCCTCCCACCTTCTCTCCCTCTCTTAAAAAGAAAATAGTAATGGAATGATGTGACCTCAGAAGGTGGTGTGTCATTGAAAACCTCATGTTATTCAAGCTCTGTTTACGTAGGAAAGAAGAAGATACTATACCCCACTCTCTTTGATTGTATCCCATAAGGAAATCTTTTCAGTAATTTCACTCAGGGAAGGAAATCCCCAATGGCCCTTTCATGTATCTGAGGGAGAGTATGCTTACGGAATCAGTGTGGGCCCTGAATCTGTTTCATGCCTTCTGCTGTGCTAAAGGAAGTGGAGAAAAAGTGCCAAGCAGGTGATCCTTGCCCTCAGGGAGCCCACCACAGAGCTGGGATCATTGAGAAGTCCTGCATGGCACAGACCTAGGCTAGGATGGGCTGGAGAGTGGTGGGAAAGTTTCCTGTGGGAGGTCAGAGGTCTCCTAGGCCTTGAGAAGTAATATGGGGAGAAACGTCTGGGCATTTTGAGTCACAGAAGAGAACTAACATTGCGTCTATAGGGAATGGCTAGATGCCCTGCGTGCTTAGATCAGAGAAGTAGTATATTGAGAGACTGGATGGACAGGATGCCCCTGACTCTGAAAGTAGGGCCTTGCAGGACTATTCCTTGTGTAGTCCATGGTGCAGAAATGGGCCATGAAGAAAATGATCCTTTGTGGGAGAAACTCGTTTTACACAGGAACACTTGTAGAGAGTTCTATAACCTAGGTTTAAGTACAATGAGTTGTGATGATTCCTATAGCTGTGGCTCACACTGATCAGTTCATTGAAGGTGCTTGAAACTGACCTCAAGTTCAATTGTCCATGCCTTTAGTGACTCATTCTATGGCTTCCCCCAAACAGATAAGGTGTCCTTGGAATTTGGCTTCACAGCAGTTTTGAGCCACTGTCTGTAGGAGCTATTTTTCTTGAAGCAGGACTGTTTGCTCTTGGTGCTAAAAATAAATGTATGGGGTGGAGAATGGAAGAGAGAAAATAGCACTGTTTTGTCAGTGAGCAAGGGGGCCCAGCAACGCTTCCCCCAACCCCCAACACTTTCTCCTTGGGAGTTCCTCCAAACCTGAAGTCACACCCATCTGCCAGAATGTGTAAAGCTGGGTCCTTAGAATGCCCCCTGCATCAAGGCAGCCATTTTGTTACGCTCATTTCTGTATTCCCAGCACCAGCAACAGTGTCTGGCATACATGAGACCATCAACATTTCCCCCCTTTGAATAATGTGCTGTTGAATTAATGAATTTCCAACTTTTGACATGGATGTTATTTGAATAATCATCTTTATTTCCAGCTTGGCTATTTAATATCGAGTTTTAAAAAATAACAGCTTTATTGAGATGTGTGTCATATGACAGAGAATTCACACTTTGAAAGGTATAATTGAGTGGCTTTTAGTGTATTCACAAAGCTGTGCCACCACCACCACCAATTTCGGAACATTTTAATACACCAAGAAGAAATGCTGTACCCATTGGCAGGCATTCCCCATTTCTTTCTCCCCAGGCTCTGGCAGCCACTAATCTGCTTCCTGTCTCTACGAATTTGCCTGTATTGAACATTGCACATAACCAGAATCATAAAATATGTGGTCTTTTGTGTCTCGCTTTTTTCATTTAGCTAAATGTTTTCAAGGTTCATCCATGTTACAGCATGTATCGGCCCTTTATTTCTTTCTATGACTGTAATAATATTCCACCGTATGAATATACCACATTTTCTTCATTCATTTATCTACTGAGGGATATTTGAGTTGTCTCCCCTTTTCAGCCATTATGAATAGTTTTGCTGTGAACGTTCACGCACAAGCCTTTGGACATGTGCTTTCATTTCTCTTGGGTATATACCTAGGGATGGAGTTGTTGGGTCATAGGATGATTTATGTCTAACTTTTTGAGGAACTGTCAGACTGTTTTCCATAGTGCATGCACATGGAAAACATTCCACATTCCCACCAGCAATGCTCAAAGGCTCCAGTTGCTCTACATTTTTTGCCAGTCCTTGTAATTGCCTTTCGTTTTTAGTATAGCTATCCTAGTGGTTTAGATTAATGTTGACTTTTGAATTATAAATGTATGGTATAAATATACCTATGGGATACAAGTGTGAAAGGCTTAAACTGTTATTTCTTTGCATCGGAAATGGCCCTGCCAGTGCTATATTTTCCTTCTTGCATCTTTCTGAGGTGGTGGTGTTGTATTTCCTTATAGAGGAAATGAGAGAGAGATCAGGGATCTTCTGAACCAGATTTTAGCACTTTTCTGATTCAGAGTGTGGTGGTCATAAGAGAACACACACTGGGCCTCAAGATAGCATGTTAAAATCTAGAAATACGTCATTTCATGACGTCTGTGCAGAGACAGCTCTGTGCCAGTGTGTTACATTTGGAACCACATTTTGTATGTGCTCAACTTTTACACAGATCTTGAGAAAATGAAATTGAATTTTATGCCTCTTTAATTTGATTTGAGACCATGACAATGCCATTTCTTTATAATAATTACAAGAATGTATCCAATATATGACTTTCATCTTATAGTAATTGCAACAATTTACCATTTATAGAACATATAGTTTAGGACACCATAAGTCACATTTCATGCTGATCGCTTTTCTGAAAATAAAGGGTTCTGTTATACAAATCCAAGAACAATGAGAGTGGAAAAGAAAATCAATTTATATGTCACATCAAAGAGTATTTTCCCTAAGGCTTTTGCCAGTTTTACACGCCAAAGGCTTCCAGTGTGAACAGGGTTCCATGGGGCCAGAGCCCCAGCAAAGGACTTAGACCTTAAGATCTGATCCTTCATTGAATGAAAGACAAGAAGCCCATTTTTGTGATCTGCTTCCCATTTTTTTTGGGGGGGGGGGTACTCACTGAAGAATTAAAACTTGACTTTCTTTCTAAACTTTTATGCAGAGTACAAAGAAGGAGTTTCAACAGCTGCTTCTTGTCATTCTATGGAAAAAACTTCTGATCTGAAAACAAACCCCAGGCCCTGTAGACGGGTCTTCCATTTCTCGCTCCCATTTTTCCCTTCACACTAACAGCTTTGGCTCCTCCTCCTCCTTTATACATCATATCTATCTCTTCAGGCAGGTATTTTTTTCAAATGTTAAAAGTAATATATGAGAAAACAATTTTAAAAGCCCAGAAATTACAAAGAAAACAACAATCCCCTGCAGTCTCACGATCCAGACAGCTCCATTTTTAACTTACTTTCCTACACTCTGGGTTTACTTGCGTTCATTCATTCATTCTTTACTTCACTCAACAAATATTTCCTGAACACCTACAATATGCCAGGTGCTATGCATACCCATGGTCCTCATCTTTTTCATAATTATTAGGTGTATAGTTGTCAGTTTAATATCTATCTCCTTTCCTAATTTCTGAACTCCGGGATCATCTTATACACTAAACATCACACCGTGACCTCTTACCGATCCTTAAGTATTCTATGTAAATGATATTTTTAATGGCCGCATCCTAGTTCTACCACAACTTATTCTTTTCTTCTTGTTGAAGAAACTTATTCATTTCTTCTTGTCATGTAGGACATCATCACACATTTCACTATTATCATCAACACAGTTTTGAACATCATATCAAAAGGCATACCCCCTGTTATGGCTTTTGTTATATTAGCCAGACTGCCTTTCAGAAAACCTCTACCAATTTACATACCTACCCGCAGTGTATGAGTATTTCTCAAGTGCAGCTAAGGGGAATTACAAAGTGGCAGACTCAAGGAAGTGAACGACTTACCAGTCCGTTCCTTTGCCTACAAGCAGAGTCAGAATGACCGCCACCACTTGGGGGAAGCCAGTTAACTTAGGAGAATTGAACACCACTTAAGAGAGTTCTCCCAGTTTAGTGGCATTGTGATTTGGAGCCAAGAGAGGCAGTGGTGTGGGCTGTTTATGTAAGTTTATGGATTACCTTTACAGAGCTAAGAGTGAACTAGAGCAATGGTGTTGGCATGAGCTAGAGAGATGGCATTGGCATAAACTCAGAGAGGCAATCCAAATAGTTACCGATTCTTTATTATGTGTCAGAGCCTGTTATGTGCTGTGAGTGTTAAAGAGATGAACTGAATACCGTTGTTGCCCTCAAAAAAGGTTAAAATCCAGTAGCAGGAAAGGTGTGGGCATTGGAATCTGAATGACCTAGGTTTCGGTTCTGATTCTGTTACTTCTATTAGCAGTGACTTTGTGGGGGGGGGCGCGGTTAGGCAATGTCTCCGATCATCAGTTTCCTCATCCGCAAAATGGGGTTAATGACAGAGTTGTTTTAAGAAGGAAATGAGACGATGTGTATCAAGTGCTTGCCAGAATCCTGGCACAGAACACGGTAGCTCTCAGGGAGTAATAAGTACTATTGCTTGGTAATGATTTTTCCTGTCTCCCAAGGATTTTGTGGGGATTCAATAAAATAATAAATGTAAAACACTTAGTACTACACCAACATCAAGGTGATGATATTGACAACCCTTTGGGGGAAGATCAAGAAAACATACCATACATGAGCTACACCAGTCATAGAAGAACAATGGGAGAGGTGAGTCTTGGAACATACTGCTGAAGACAGGACTGGCTGTCCAAGTCCCAGGACACTGAGACTTAAGAAGGTCGGCTGCTGAGAGCCATTGCCAATTTTGAGTTGCTTAGCTGTTGATCACCTCTCCTTGCACTCACCTTCATTCAAGGCACCCAGAGTACATCTGGTTTCTGTGAAGTTTTCAGGGTGTCCCTACCTCTTGCTTTATGTCTTGCTCTACCAAGCCTAAAGCTTTTCAGGAGTGGATGGTATTCATCTCTTGTGCCATCACTAAAGAATAGCTTTCACAGTTTGAAATTAGACAGAGCATTCAAGAGCTCTAAGCGTCTGGCAGAAGAAGTCAGAGGCTGGAAAAGCTGCAGTAGATGTCCCCAGAATGCAATTAATAAGCACACTCTTCCCCCTGAGCCACTCTCCCATTACAGGGTGGAAGCTGGTCTATTTCGATGATATGTGCTGACTTCTCCTCTCCCAAAGCCCACACATTCAATGCCTCCAGGTTTAAGAAGAATGAGGACAAATTAATCGTTCTTCTAAAATACCAAAGCTGCAGGCCTTTGTGAAATAAAACCTTGGCCGAATGGAAAATATTATTGTCTTTCTGCTTTCAGAAGTTACTTGTTTACCTGTTCCTCATAAAGCACAGGGTAATTCGTGGTGGGGAAAAGGTATTCTTTGTCTGATGGGTTTCATTTCAGTACCATAGACTTCCCTGAAGATTGCAAAGCTATTCGATTGCTACGCATTTATAGAGCTTACCCTGAGGAAGGAGAATTAGTGTCTGGTAATACCTTCCTGCCTGCCAATTTTACCTCACTGATTCAACCCTTGGAACTGATTTAATCAATGGATCAGCACATTATTCAAAGGGGGAATGCTATTATAGAAAAGCTCTCACAAGGCTTGATGATTCATACAGACACTATTCAGGACTTTTAATCACATCACATAAAAGGACCAAATTTGAATGTTGCTTATGCCTAGAATTTTGATGAAAAGTAAAATATTAAGGAGCGCTTAGGAGAGGCCTATGGCTTGGATTTATGTGTGCATACGTTTCTCCTGAGAAAGAAAACTTAGAATGTTCTAGAATAAAAGTCCACAAAAACCAGAATCACTCCAATGGACAAACCTAATGAAAGTGAGAGAAATGGAAGCTTGAACATGATAAGGAAGTTGAAGTGCTGTGCCTTGTTCTGGATGGTCCATCAGCTTCCTTAGAGGAAGTTCCAGCTTTGGTGACAGAGTCCTGGGTATGTGTGGCTCAGTTGTTGGGCTAGTGAATGTCCTGGTCCTCATCTTCTTCATTTGTCAAATGGAGCTAGTCATACTTGCTTCCCAGGATGCTTGTGAGGATTGAGATAGTAAGGATTTTATTTGTTTCTATTTTCCTTATAGCACTGACCAATACATGTTATTCATATTTTTAAAATTCTTTATGTCCTCAAACTAGAGTTGAATTTCCACAGGTATGGTGGGTGTGATAAAGCATTTGACATCTCTTTTACCAAGTAGCCCATGCTCACCTTGAGGGTCTACCCAGCAGAGCCCACTGTAGGCATGGATGCCTTGGGTCATGACCAAAGCCTTCTGGATAAAGAGGAAGATAGTTCTTCTCCAGGAGGGTCTGGCTGGGTCTACTCATTTAAGTGGAAACCCCACCACATCATGGTTTTATACAAAGGCTTTGTGTTCAGGCAGGAGTACTTTTGAATTCAAGCTCTACTGTTTCTTAGGTGTATCATCTTGGGCAAGTCCCTTAACCTGTTTGTGATTCCATTTCATCATTTGAAAAGTGTGGCTACAAAGGGCACAGTGAGCATTAAATGAGATTACCTATGCTAAGCAGCATAGAGCAGCACGCTTGGTACGGAGGCTCATCAGAGGGCAGGTGGGGAGCAGCAGGTGCTCCCATAGCGGCAGCACTACTCCTTGAGGACCCAAGTTCTCCACCATCTTGAAGTGTGTTGGCGCGGTTAGCTCCATTGGTGCTCTTTTTGAGGGAGACCGCGTTCCCAGTGCCTGGCCTTTTCTGCCTGCCTCCAACCTGCTGCTCTTGCATTGACTACAATAGACGGCCTTGGTAATTAGGCTGTTGAGGTCACACAGATTTGAGTTCCTGTCCCGGCTCTGTCATTTTCCAGTTGTGTGACAGTGGGCAAGTTACTTAACTTCTCAGAACCTCACTGTCGTCGGTTATAAAATGGTAATGAACAGTTATCTGCTGCATAGTGTCATTGAGAGAATGAAATATATTAATCCATGTGAAGGTACTTCAGTGAGTCACTGGAACATGACAAGTGCCCAACAAAATTATCTTCTAAGGTATGAAAGTGAGACTTCACAACACATGGTATCATGTTAGAATCAAGTGTGTTTCCTGGCATGAAATTTATGGGAAAATTGGTGATATGGCCACGGGAACCACATCACCACAAAATGTTCTCTGGCTCAGAACTGCGTGTTTTCCACCCAATATGGACAAAGAGGAGTTCCTTATAGCCCTTAATGTCTATGTATTCATCCTAGACTGGATAAGACTCTTGTACTCAAAGTGTGGTCCATATACTAACCACATGAGCATCACGTGAGACTGCAGGAGAAAGGCAGGGTCTAGGGCCCGACCCCAGTCCACCTGAATCAGACAAGGTCCCTAGGCGATCGGCTTCGAGTCCCTGGCTGTCATCCCTGCAGTGTTTATTGGTACCTTGTCCATGTCACCATTATCCAATTGCTACCCCGCTCCAGTTTCTTGGGTTTTATATACCTCGTAATGTTCTTTTCCCAGAGGGGAGGGAGCCCTAGAAAAGCTGCCTTTTGCTCCAGGTCAGATGGACTGCTTCATGGCAGGGCCGGGATAAGACTGCTGAGGTCCCCGCATTCCACTTCCTGACACTGTTCTCCAAAGCCACTGTGTGTGCAGCCCGATCTGCTTTCCTTTCTCGTGGCTGCCGTCCATTTATCACTCTTGTTTCCCCCTCAAGTTCCAGATGATGGGCCTCTTTGTGCTGCCTTTCTTCGATGTGACATCAAGCAGATCAGGGCAAAATCTAAAGGACTCAGTAAATTAATGAGGAAACAACTCCTTTAGCCAGAGTAGTGACTGCCATAGGCGTGCTTGGCTCTTCTGTCCCAGATCTCTTGGTACCAACAGATGCTCTGTTGCGGTGGTTTTCAAACTTCAGTTGCCTCTGCTTCATCTGGGGAGGCGGGTTTAAAATTCAGATTCCTGGACTCGACCTACAGGGATTCTGGTTCCTGGGTCCAGGCTGGGACTCAGGCTGTGCTTTTACCAAGAGATTCTAAGCAATTCTAAGAGGTTGCAGAGCAGGCTGTCTGGAAACTGCTTAGCCCTAGAGTCAGGCTAACTCCCAGCTGCGCCACTCACCTGCTGGACATCCTGGGGCCTTTGGTTTCCTCAACTTTACCAAGAGAATAACAGTACTTGCCTGTTGACACGATGTTGCTATGACAGTGACACGAGACCGTGTGAAACACTTAGCTTAATGTGGAGCCTGCTGTTGTTTTTAAAATCACAGGTGGAGGACATTTCCTGAAATTGCACCTCTGGTTTTGAAGAAAGGAAAAAGCCCATACTTGGTGGTGGTGCGGGGGGGTGGGGGGGGAGGATTTCTGCACCTGCAGAATTCACCAGGTGATTTAAATAAGGAGGGATGTTTTCCTTCCAGACACATGAAACAGGAGGTCAGTTGAGTTTTCTGCTTTTCAGTTGGCTGCTTCAGGGCTTATGGGCAACATGTTCCTCCGGATCTAACACTTCCTAGGACAGGGATCTGGTGTCTGAGGGTGGGAATGCAAATGTCCCATTGTCCACTCTCGGACTATGGTCCGTGAGGAGAGATTAGCAATCGTCTAGAATAGCCAACAGAGAGTGCGTGTCTATGAGAACCTCAGTAGTTCTTCAACTGCCTTTAATTCCTAGTTTCTTGCACCATGTCCTTTTCCAAAATGGTGACTATTTCTTGGGTTTAAACTCCAGCTCTGCCATCGACAGGCCATGTGACCTTGGGTGTGTCACTTGCCCACTTGTGGCCACAGTCCTTTTTATAAAAGGAGCAAACTGGGTTGGAAGATCTTTAGGTCCTTTTTAATTCTGAATTCAGGGGATTCTACCACGAATAGAATTGTGCTATCTGTTTTTTTGGGGGGGGAAATCTAGTCTTTCCTCATGTTGAAATGCTGGCAGTCCAGTGAGTCAGGTGACGGTGCTAAAGAATTGTGTCACAGAGGCTGTGAGGAGGTAAGAAGCAAGGATGTATTCAGAAGTATGCTTCCCCTATTAAGTCTGTTTTGGTGACGAGTGACATGGGTTCCTGCCCAACTCACATTCCACATCAGCACACTACCTGCTGATGGATGACAACTCTCTATACCCCTTCATCTGACGAGAGGACAGAGGTGACACGGGCAGCTTCCACATCTCGTGGGCTGAGACATTAGCTGTGACAGTCGGCCCCCAACCCTCCGTCACACTGTCGTGGCCCAGGAATGGTTCACTGCAAGCGAGATTAGAAGTGTCCCAGCTGCAAGCCGACTCCTGAACTGATGGCTTGGTGGCAAGAGACTTTCAACGTGGCGGGCTCCTCTAAGAGCGTCTGTACGGGGTAGGACCCGGAAAGATTGGAGAGCGGAGCACAGCTCCTTGAAGAGAGGACATCTGGGGTCGGACTGGATGCCGCTTCTCCGCAGCCCAGAGTGAGAGCAGAAGAGTCTCCCAAAAGGATTAAAACCCAAGTATTGATGAGCTAAATATGTTTCCCTCTCTCTGGCAATGCCCAGTGAGAATATCACTTACATTTGCACAGAATGCTTGCCTTACACCACATGCTTCGACGTGCATTAGCTCATTCGATTTATCACGGGAAATAGAAGCTATGCTTTTACCACGTTACAAATGAGGAATTAGCCATGCGTTCTCATCTCTGATCCTTGGCCCCACCCTTCACTTGTCAAGATTTGAACACGCAGCTCTTAGTCCAGGGTTCTTTCTGCTTTCTGAAAGATTCATGTGTCCAAGCCTTGAGCTAATGTCTGCAGACCTGGTAACTAGAGTCACTTTGCAGAATTCTCACTGAGTCTTCTCAACAACCTCATGAGGACAGTATTGTTGTTGTCATCCTCCTCTTATAGAGGAGGAAAAGGAGGCTCAGAGTGGTTAAGACACCAGCTCAGGGTTCCATGAGAGTGAGTGACAGAGCTCAGACTCAAACCCAGTCAGTCTGTCTTGAGGTTCTTAACACGATGACTCCCAGTGCCCTGCCCTTTCTGAAAAGGTTAAGAATTGGAACTTTTCTCTCAACTTCCTGGGTTATGTTTGCAACAGGGTCCCAAAGGGGAAATGCTGTTTTATGAGAGTCTTTTGGAAAGAGCCACCAAGAGCTGCCGCGATGCCGGTATAGACCAGTATGTCCACAGGCCCAGTGCTGGGTCCTTTGTGGCCTCCACCACCCTGGCCCCCTTCCATGACCTCCACGGTGCTTCCCTCTGGATCCTCAGGAACACTGTCACCCCTCTTGGGACATGCATCCCCATCCCTTTTAGGTGAGAAGCGTTGGGCTGTGGTAGAGAAGTAGTTCAGATGTGGCATTATTTATTCCCCGCTTACTTCTCAAAGGGACCCGAGGGGTCTGTCAATAAAAACTGTCTATTAAGTTCCTGGGTAGATTCTGTAGGGCTGGTCTGAGAAATAGCGTGATGCCCGTTCTTCAGAAGAGGCAAGCTTGTTTAAAATGCCGAATAGTAATGGATAGAAAATTATCGTTTTATGTCAATAGTCACTTGTGGTCCTGGAGGGCTCCCACGTGCCAGCCACCGCGTTAAGAAGCACTTCGCCTTCCCTCGTCTCTTCAGTCCTTGCTGATAGCCCCATGATGTATGGATAATGACCCCCATTGTAGGGACCGGGAAATTAAGGTGAGGTAGAATTACCGTGTGGACTCAAAGGCAAGAAAAGCAGTGGTGTCTTTAATGGATTTTTTGCGGAAGACTCAGACGCACCGTTCATTAAGTCCGAGGCACGCATCGCCCTGCCATTTCTGGCTTCCCTGCCATTCTGCAGGAAGCGGCTATGAATGTACCGTCTCCAAAGGTGGTGACGGCAGCCATTGTGCTTCAGGATTGCCATCCGGGCCCCAACCGCTCAGAAG
>ML095737.1:22860-59229 GCA_003697995.1 Taxidea taxus jeffersonii | reverse complement strand
CTCTCTCTCTGCCTGCCTCTCTGCCTACTTGTGATCTCTGTCTGCCAAATAAATAAATGAAATCTTTTTAAAAAAGGCGTGAGTTCTGTGGGACCTCTTGGAAACACTTCTCCTGAGGGAAGAAGGATCCAGGAGTATAGTCTTAGTCTTCAAAGGTGTACAGTGATAATGAGTAAAGCAGAGTACCTGTCATTTATAACTGACCCCACTCCCAACTTGATTCATGGTTAAGTCCTAAACTCTGAAGTCACAGGGGATGTAGGCATCATTGATTGCATGGGTTCCCCTATAACAGTCAGTAATCCTACAGACAAATAAGAAGGAATAGCAGCATGTAGTCTGGTGGAGGTGTTGCTACACTTAGAGGAAACCAAGTTGACTAGGTATACTCTGAGGAGTCCTTTGCAACCTTTCAGAAACACTTAGGGGAGAAACTTTAAAGAAACCTGAAGTCATGTATTATACAGATGGGGGCATGAACAAATTTTATGAGGTATTATTATTTATGTCATATCCACAGGCTGGTGAAACCTGAAAAAATCGGAAACACTATCCCTCTGGAACAGCTGCACATGATTTTATGGTGTAAGTGATTTTTGACCTGTGTTTTGAGCAGTGCAAAGTGCTTAACACTTGGAAAGATGGCCCAAAGAGCATTTCAAATTAAAACAGATGGGCTATGTACAAAAACACAGATGCTGACTATGCCTATTCATAAGGAGCAATTTGTGTGGACCAAGTGTTTTCCATTTTGTGTGGCTATACAAGTACTTAGTGGGGATCTTGCCATTTAACTACAGTCATCAACTGAGAGCAGCTCAAATATTTCTTGTAATTGATTAAAATGTTATAACTGAAAAGAACCACCCTATTCTCAACTCCCCACCCCACCAAGAGCAAGGGATAATTGCAAAGGCATTAGTAAGCTAAAGGTTCATAAACACCTTGCTTGAGGGGTGCCCAGATGGCTCAGCAGGTTAAGCCTCTGCCTTTGGCTTGGGTCATGTGCTCAGGGTCCTGGGATCAAACCCCACATAGGGCTCTCTGCTTAGCAGGAAGGCTGCTTCCCACCTCCTCTCTCTGCCTAGTTGTGATCTCTGTCTGTCAAATAAATAAATAAATAAATCTTTAAAAAAGCCCACCTTGCTTGAATACAACATCTGTTTTCTCATGTAAACATAGAGGAGCTAAAATTACCTGTAAATTTTAGAAGGCTGAAAGGATACTAAAAATCAAGCTAGCAGGTCATAACTGTTTCTTTTGTTAATCTAATAGTTTACTAATCCAACATACAAGGAAGACAGAAGTTGTCTATATAATTCCTTGGACAGAAAGCTGCCTGCATAATTCCTTGAGGTTCAGATAGCAATTATACTTATGAGAAAAAAGAAAATAGCAGTGAGAATGTTAATATTTACTTGTTAGCAGATCACATTGTTTAACTCCAACATATAAATGTCATGATATAATCTACAAACTGAATATTGTGATTTTAATTTAGATTATTTCATATCACTTTTCAAAATTTATTTCTTTCACACTGTATCAAATAAGTGGGTGAATTTACTTGTCAGAAGTTGTAAAATTTAATAAAGAGAAATTATAAAAGTAGAATTAAATGTATATAGTCAAGTAAAATGACGTTGTGTTAGTGTCGTCAAATAACCTAGAGCAAGCACTGAATACAGTACCAAATGTGATTTCTTTGACAACCCAGGTTAAAAAAAAAGACAACTCTAAAAGTCAGTAAACAGATTAAAATAAAAACACAAGATTTCTGTGATTTTCCTTTCCAATGAGATTTGACTGTGGCAGTTTTTCAAAGATTATAAATGAAAATATTGGTAAAATACACAATAATGGTTATCTATGAAGATAGGTGCATTTTATTTAGCCTTTCCACTGTGAGAGTATCAAAACTGCATTGTTATAAAAATTAAATACCAAAAAAAATTTTATGTCAAAGCTAAAATAGTCACTAATATTCCCTTTTTACTACCTTTGATTTTAAACAATGCTTAGGTTCATAGAGTCACATCACCCAGGGACTTTTTCATCATTTCTCATGTATTACAAGCAGTAAAATTACTTAAAATAAAATTTCTGTGTTATGCACATTGCAGTAAAACTCTAAATTAGCACAACCTACACAAAGAATAGTTGGAGTTGTAAAGTATAAGGCCTTATCCTTGAAGGACTTATGACCTGGTTGAGGAGATAAGATATACACTAAATGTGCAACATATGACAGTACCCTTATATCAAATGAGTGTGACAGCAGTAACAGCTATAGGAATTGAAAGGGGGGTCTGAGAGAGGAAGGCAAGATTACAGAGGAGAAAGGGACCCCATTTCACCTGCTCCCCTATAAATTTAGCTGGATATCTCCATCAAACCATTTTGAACACCCATGAAATTAGCCTGAGATGTAAAAATATAGATCTGGATCTCTAAAGCAGAAAAGTGACTGCCTTTGGCAAGGTACACCATGCAGAGTAAGGAAACTGTGGAGAGATATCAGAAGACAAACACAAGGGGGAGGGAGCCACCATAAACTGACACCTGAAAAGTGATATAACACAAGAGCACAAAATCAGAACCCTTAGAAATCTGCTCTAGTAAGACATCCCTCCCTGAAGGGGGATTTGGAAATGAAAAGGCAGAATTCTAGGTAGGGAGTTATGGTCTCAGGTTATGAGGGACCACAGAATAAAAGGAGATTCCTAAAAGAGTAGAGGGCCTGAGTATTGGAGCCAGGAAGCAGGTTATGGTCATTGAGCCCAGGAAGAGAACCTCAGCCCAGATTGCCAGAAACTGTGAACCTGACAGCTTGATATCTGTTCTTTTCCTTGAACAGTCTGGAAAAAAAAATCTGAAACTCGTGCTCACCACTGGGCAAAAACTCACAGAGCAATCGTGGCTGGGAAAAGGCTTTAGGGCAAAACCTAGACCTGATTCCAGAGCTTTGGGTGCACACTCAAGCCAGCAGCCACTCCTGGTGTTAGAAGCACAAAGGGCAGAGGCTCTCTTGGGCCCCTGAAAACACTTCTGAGAGAATAGCTTTGGGCATGCACAGCAGGAGGCTGCAATTTTCAGAGGTGCAAAGCAGAATGGGAGACTGTCCCGGGGAGTTGATTAAAGAGAGAAGACTACAAATTTTCTACTCTGGGCCAGAAGTTTGGCTGCAGCCATTTTTGCTCTGACCCTTAAGAGGTACGGAAAGGGTGGGGGTGGGGGACAAAAAAGTCTGATTTCTACTGAACCCATCCCCCTGACAGGGAGTGGGGCAACTCCACACAGTCAAGGTTGTCTGAGAAACAGTGTGGCAGACCCCTCCCCCAGAAGACAGCCTGGAAGAACAGATGGATGACAAAACTTTGGATCATATAAAACTGAAAAATCCCAACACCAGGGGAAAACTGTATATTGAGTTCCAGGTGGGGCCTCACATCCTGCTTATTTTTCAAATATAATTGTCCTTCTCTTTTCTTTCTTTTTTTTCCTTCTCTCATCCTGTTTTCCCCTTCTGTACTTTTCTTTATACATTCTCCTCATTTTAACTGGATGCCTATTATACTAACTCATTTTTCATAGTAGCTGTTTGAACTTGTATTTTTACACACCTATATTTTTATGGATATATGATTTATTTTAGCCCATGTTTTGCTCTATTCAGGTTTCCTTTTGTATATATACAAAATTGACTTTCCTAAGGGAGGATGAGAGGAAGGAAAGAAGGAATGAGGGAAGATTGTATGTGCATAAAGAAGAGTAACTTATCCCGGTTTGTGGGAGTCAGAGGTGCTGATTTTGAGGTTTCTCTCTTCTTTATTATCTCCTTTCTGACTAATAATTTGTATCTCTGATTTCCAGACCGAGGAAGATGTGCTACCACCAACCACTTTCTGACAATGTCCATATGAAATTTTTAAGTGACCTCAATGTCATACAACCCCAGTGGTTTTAATGTGGGGTCTATTGAATAGACAGTTCCATACTCTTCCCAAACTCTGGATTTTTCCCTCTGTCTCTCTTTTGTCACATATCTTGTATTATGCCTGTAGCTGTGTCTGTACCTTTATCCCTCCTATGGAGATAGTAGAAAAGAAATATCAAAATTAGATACTTTAAGTCATTTGCAAGTGCACATTTTTCACTCAATCTGCCCTCCATTCCCATAGCTAGTTACAAGTTGCTGGCATAAGGTGATTATCATCAGTCTTAGGGAGATTAATACAAGCAAAGCTAACAGTACCCTTCTCTTCTAGTTAATGCCTGCAATCAGAGATTTCCATATTTATATAAAAGAGAAAGGACACAAGATGAAATCAGTTATTTTATAAGCTTCAACAACAACCTAATGTCTTTCAAATACCAAATAGCAACTCCCCGTCCATACTTCAAAAGATTAATATAGCATTTGAAATTATCTTTTCATTCTACTTTTATTGTAATGTTCCAATCTTAAGTTACTATAGTAACCTTTTTGGATTTGAGTGAAGACTTTATTGTTGTCACTTTAATTGTTTGGTTTTGTTTTCTACTTTAGCTACACTGGAGTTTAAAAAATGAAACATGGATTTATCTTTTACTATTCTCTAGATAACAATTCAGACAATGATTCTGTATGGCTATTATTGGAAATATCTGTTTATATACCAATCACAATGTCTATTTTAGAAGCATCAGACATTGTACTAAAGCTGACAATGGTTCTGTGTAACTAAATATGAGTGCTAATAACTAATCTTCACTCCACTGAAAAGCATACAACATGCAACTACTTCTATGATACTTATTAAGGAATATTAATTTTTGACATATTGAAAAATATAAAGATGATATCATGATATTTACATCATAACATAATCTGTGCATTAGAAGAGAGGACTCCATATTGAACTGCCTGATTTTGTCACAAAATTCATAAAAATTACCAATTAATGTAATATAAGTTGTCCATGTCTGATTTTTTAAAACTTTCTTTACATATCTGATTACCTTCAACTGTTTCACTGGTTATTGTCCTTAAAAAACTATTTTTGGATATTACCTGAAGTTTGTAATAAGTGTACTCTCCTTCTTCTGGTTGCCTTTAGGGCACCACTTAAAATTAAATTCATTGTCCATCTATGCTATATGTTCCTGGGGTATAAATCTATATGAGGACAGGTCCATGACCACAACTTATTGTTTATTTTATCCCTTTTCCTTTTCCTTCTCCTGCTCTGCTTAGGCCCAAAGCAGCATTCTCTCCAGAGGTGCAGGAGATGACAGATTAGTTCTGGTTCCTCCTAAACCCAAAAGTGTAGCCCTTTGGGACTCAGCTTAATGATGGAAAAGGTATCCTATAAGAACTTTTACATTGAATGTGCTCTGTGTCTGCACTTCTGTAACCCTTACCCCTTCAGCAGTTTCAAGGCAAAAGCAACTTTGGCATTTAAGTAATCTTATAGTCTCTTTAGATTCAAGCTTCCCTCCCAAAATTGACCTAATATGGGGGCACTCTCTTTTCAATTCATCAGTGCTTTTTTTTTAAGATTTTATTTATTTATTTGACAGACAGAGATCACAAGGAGGCAGAGAGGCAGGCAGAGAGAGAGGAGGAAGCAGGCTCCCCGCTGAGCAGAGAGCCTGATGTGGGGCTCGATCCCAGGACCCTGAGACCATGACCCGAGCCGAAGGCAGAGGCTTTAACCCACTGAGCCACCCAGGTGCCCCTCCTCAGTGCTTTTAAGGTAACTTATCCGGAGTTGTTTCCAGCCAGATGGTTTGATCCAAGTAACCCGCTACCTAATCTGTCCCTGTGGAAATAGCTATTACATTTTTATTGTATAAAATTACATATTTTGTATATATGATTTCTGATATTTGTGATATTTGCCTTTAGGAATTTTAGGGTGCAAAAAAGATCAAGGGAATGTCTGCTCACAAGTTTTTATTTGTTTTAGGAGATTACTAGCCATATAGAAGACTAATTTAGTGTAGACTTTTAGGGAAAAAAGGGTGTGAGACTTTTGACGAATCATCCATTAACATTATGAAACTGAAAAGCTCATCTTGCTTGACATTACTTTTTCTTTCTTCCAGGTGTAACTTCAGTTCTTTGGCCAATAAATTATATCCTTGCCCTGCAAAAATAACTATGAAAGGAAAATCACTCTTACCTGATTTCCCAGCCTCCCTTGCCTGGTCCTAAGCTGCCTGTAGTGGCAAGGTCTGCCTCTTCAAGTTAGGTGCAGCCAAGAGAGTAGCTGGCTTTGATTCAGACTATAGAGACAGCACTCTGGCTAAGAGTCTTCTCTCATGCCCTGATGCTTCAGCACTCCAACATGTGTCTGTGACAGTGAAGGCAAATTCCTGAATCTGGCCTTGGATAAGTGGAAAAACTTGGTCCAGGTTTGTGACTTTGTAGCTTTTTAATAACAGCTCCATCCATGGCTCAGTGCTTAACTAACCAAAACAATGAATTTGATTCATGAAAGGACAAATTGGTGACACCAGGCACCACACCTCTGAGGGAAGGATGATGGTGAAAGTCATACTTTAGATCTTCCAGAGTGTAAACAAATCTACATTCACTAAAGATACAATTTTGGGGTGGCGCCTGGGTGGCTCAGTGGGTTAAGCCTCTGCCTTTGGGTCAGGTCATGATCTCAGGATCCTGGGATTGAGCCCCACATTGGGCTCTCTGCTCAGTAGGGAGCCTGCTTCCTCCTCTCTGCCTGCCTCTGCCTACTCGTGATCTCTGTCAAATTAAAAAAAAAAAAAGGTATGTTGTATTCCACAGCTGGCTCACCATAGACTGTAGGTCTTGTGATCTCTATCTGTCAAATGAATAAATAAAAATCTTTTAAAAAAGATACACTTTAGGTATTCATATACTTTCTAATATGCACTTAAAGCTTGTCTAAATTATCTAAGATGAACCAAAAGAATAGAAATGAAATGTAAAATTAAAAGACACTAAACTTAAAATGACAGGATTACACTATTCTTTTTTTAATCTTAAATATGATTCAATTTATTTTTTTAATTTTTAATTTTTTAAATTTCTTTTCAGTGTACCAGAATTCATTGTTTATGCACCACACCCAGTGCTCCATGCAAAACATGCCCTCCATAATACCCACCACCAGGCTCACCCAACTAGAGGTCATCTGCAAAGGAATAAGAAAGATGTGGGTTATATATAGATAATGTAGCCTTTAAAAAGAATGAGATTATGTCATTTGAAACAACACGGATGGACCTAGAGGGTATTATGCTAGGTGAAATAAGTCAGACTGAGAAAGATAAATATCATATGATTTCACTCCTACATGGAAAAAAACCCACAAATGAAAAAACAGACAAAACACAGAATTAAAGCTATAAATGTGGAGAACAAACTGATGGTTGCTAGAAGGGAGGGGTGTAGGGGATGATTCAAATGGGTGAAGGGGAATGGGAGATACGGGCTTCCAGTTATGGAATGAATAAGTCATGTGAATAAGAGGCACAGCATAGGGAATATAGTCAATTATATTGTAATAGCATTGTATGGTGGCAGACAGTAACTACAGTTGTGAACATAGCATAATGTATAAACTTGTCAAATTTCTATGTTGTACACCTGAAACTAATGTAAAATTATGTGTCAGCTATATTCAAATAAATAAACAAATAAAGGTCACCTGAAATTCATTGGGTAGTAACTCATTTTTATGTTTACATAAATAACACTTTTACCTAAATTAGTCCACTAAAATTATTTCAGTGCCTTAGAAATGAATAGGTTAAAATACAATCCCAACATCTCGTTTAATCCTCTCAACAGCCCTGCTAGGTAAGCACTTCACCATTTTACAGATTAAAAACAAACTCAAAGCTCATTTAAAATACAGTTCTTCCTAAGGTCACAGAACTAATCAGTGGCAAGTAAGTCTCAAATTCGGTCATCTGACTCACAGTCTTGTGCTTTTCCCACCAAGTTCACAATTTACATTGTTCTCATCATTGTAGAATCATTACTAGTGCCATTCTAGGAAAACGACCAGTCCTTATGAGTCTAGACCATATGGGCAGATGAACAATGAAAAAAGACACATTCCATAAACTTTCAGCTCGGGTTTGTCAACCATGGGATACTATACGACAGAAACAGTTTCCCATGATGAACTTAATGGAGAGAAGAATATACTACCTCAGAATGTGTCATTTTGACATGTGAATTATTTCAGGAAGAGTTTTTAATCTCCCTCTTAATTTAAGTAGGGGTCCTGAACAAAGAAAAGAACTATTACCAGAGATAGCTTTTTTTGTTTCTTTTCATGCTGAAACCTGGGAAAGAAGAAATATGTTTTATTTTATATTTTAAGAAGACATAACTTTTAATATCAGAAAGACTTAACTGCACAGCATTGCAAATAGTTGTTTACCAAATATTTGCTCCTTTCATCTTCCTGTGAATTGTCTTCCTCCCCTTTGAGGCTTTGAGGTATATACACCTTAATTACTTGACTGCCTGAGAATCATATTTTTATGGGACTCCTAAGGGCATGAAATTTGTTTAGTTTTTTTTTAATGTCTTACATCAATTATTAGGCCAGAACCTCGAAGAGAAGAAAGGAAAAGTTTTCCACACCTACATGCCCTCCTTAATACCCACCATCAGGCTCAGTTAACCCCCCACAAAAAAACTCCTCGGTTTGTTTCTCAGAGTCCACAGTCTCTCAGGCTTCATCTCCCACTCCAATTCACCCCAATTCACTTTTCATTTCCTTCTCCTAATGTCCTCCATGTTATTTCTTATGCTCCACAAGTAAGTGAGAAACCATATGATAATTGACTTTCTCTTTTTGACTTATTTCACTCAGCATAATCTCCTCCAGTCCTATCCATGTTGATGCAAAAGTTAGGTATTCATCCTTTCTTCTGGCTGAGTAATATTCCATTGTATATATGGACCACATCTTTATCCGTTTGTTTGTTGAAGGTCATCTTGGTTCTTTCCACAGTTTGGCAACTGTGGCCATTTCTGCTATGAACATTAGAGTACAAATGGTCCTTCTTTTCACTATATCTGTATCTTTGGGGTAAATACCCAGTAGTGCAATTGCAGGGCCATAGGGTAACCCTATTTTTAATTTCTTAAGCGATCTCTACACTGTTTTCCAAGTGGCTGCACAAACTTGCATTCCCACCAACAGTGTAAGAGGGTTCCCCTTTCTCCACATCCTCTCCAACATTTGTTGTTTCTTGCCCTTGTCAATTTTTGCCATTCTAACTGGTGTAAGGTGGTATCTCAATGTGGTTTTGATTTAAATCTCCCTGATGGTTAATGATGATGAACATTTTTTCATGTGTCTGTTAAAATGTCTTCTTTGGAGAAGTGTCTATTCGTGTCTTCTGCCCATTTTCTGACGTGATTATCTGTTTTGTGTGTGCTGAGTTTGAGGAGCTCTTTATAGATCTTGGATATCAGCCCTTTGTCTGCAGTGTCATTTGTGAATATCTTCTCCCATTCCACGGATTTCCTCTTTGTTTTATTGACTGTTCCCTTTGCTGTGCAGAAGCTTTTTAGCAGACTTATTTTTTTAATTTTTAATTTTTTAATTTAAATCCAATTAATTAACATATAAGGTAGTAATGGTTTCAGAGCTAGAGGTCAGAGATTCATCACTCTTATATAATACACAGTGCTCGTTACATCATATACCCTCTTTAATGTCCATCACCCAGTTGTCCTATACCCTCACTGCCCTCCTCTCCAACAACCCTCGGTTTGCTTCCTATGATTAAGAGTCTCTTGTGGTTTGTCTCCATCTCTAATTTCATCTTGTTTTATTTTTTCCTCTCTTCCCTTATGATCCCCTGTCTTGTATCTTAATTTCCACATATGAGTGAGATCATATGATAATTGTCTTTCTCTGATTAACTTATTTCACTTAACATATACCCTCTAGTTTCACCCACGTTGCCACAAATGGCAAGATTTCCTTTCTTTCTTCTTTTCTTTTCTTTTTTGTATCCTTAATGGCTGAGTAGTATTCAGTGTTTATATATATATTAAAGGAACTGAAACGGGAAGAAATAGAAAACCAGCAAGGAAACTGTTTTGTGAGAAAGGCTTGTACTGCATATATATATATATATATATATATATATATATATATATATATATATACACATATATTTATGTATATATATATGCCTATATATGCCTATATATATATATATATATATATATATACACACACACACATACACACACACACACCATATATAGGCTTGAATTGCTTATATATATATGACACATTTTCTTTACCCACTCATCTGTCAATGGACAGCTGGGTTTTTTACATAGTTTGGCTATGTGGATATTGATGCTATAAACATCTGGATGCATGTACCCATTCAGATCGCTACCTTTGTATCATTGGAATAAATCCCTAGTAGGGCAATTGCTGGGTCCTAGGGTAGCTCTATTTTCAACTTTTTAAAAACATTTTATTTATTTATGTGAAAGAGTGAGAGAGAGAGAGAGAGAGAGAGAGAGATTGACAGACAGAGAGAGCATGAGCAGGGGGAGGGGCAGAGAGAGAAACATAATCCCCACTGAGCATGGAGCCTGATGTGGGGCTAGATCCTGGGGTTCCAGTATCATGACCTGAGCCAAAGGCAGACACTTAATCAACTGAGCCACCCACGTGCCTCTATTTTCAACTTTTTGAGGAACATCCATACTGTTTTCCAGAGCGGTTATAACAGTTTGTATTCCCACCAACAACATTAAAGGGTTCCCATTTCTCCACATCCTTGCCAACCTCTGTTGTTTCCTTAGTGGTTAATATTAGCCATTGTGGACCATGTGAGGTGGTGTCTCACTGTGGATTTTATTTGCATTTCCCTGATACTGAGTGATATACAGCCTTTTTTCATTTATCTGTTGGCCATTTCTATGTCTTCTTTGGAGAAATGTCTGTTCATGTCTTCTGCCCATTTCTTTATTAAATTATTTGTTATTTGGGTGTTGAGTTTGATACATTCTTTAGAGATTTTGGATATTAACCTGTTATCTGGTAAGATATTTGCAAATATCTGCCATTCTGTCAGTTGTCTTTTGGCTTTTTATCTTGATCAAGTCACAATTGTTCATTTTGTCTTTGTTTCCTTTGCCTTTAGAGACTTGTCTAGCAATAAGTTGCTGAGGCTGAGGTCAAAGTGGTTGCTGCCTGTGTTCTCTAGGATTTTGATGGATTCCTGTCTCACATTTAGGTATTTCATCCATTTTGAGTCCTTTTTTGTGTATGGTGTAAGGAAATGGTCCAGTTTCATTCTTCTTGTGTGGCTGTCCAATTTTCCCAACACCATTTTTTGAAAAGAATGTCATTTTTCCATTGGATGTTCTTTCCTGCTTTGTTAAAGATTAGTTGACCATTGAGTTGAAGGTCCATTTCTGGGCTCTTTATTTTGTTCCATTGGTCTATGTGTCCGTTTTTGTGCCAATACCATTCTGTCTTGGTGATCAAAGATTTGGGTATTTTTTAAGGATTTTATTTATTTATTTGACAGAGAGAGATCACAAGTAGGCAAAGAGGCAGGCAGAGAGAGAGGGGGAAGCAGGCCCCTGGCTGAGTGGAGAGCCTGATGCAGGGCTTGATCCCAGGACCCTGAGACCATGGCCTGAGCTGAAGGCAGAGGCTTAACCCACAGCTTAACCCAGGAGTCCCATGATCAAGGCTTTATAATACAGCTTGAAGTCCAGAATCATGATGCCACCAAGTTTGGTTTTCTTTTTCAACATTCCTTTGGATAGTCAGATCATTTCTGGTTCCATACAAATTTTAGGATCATTTGTTCTAGCTCTGTAAAAAAAAAAAAAAAAAAAAAAAAAAAAAAAAAGTTGATGGTATTATGATAGGGATTGCACTGAATATATAGATTACTCTAGGTAGCATAGGCATTTTAACAATATTTGTTTTCCAATCCATGAGCATGGAATGTTTTCCATTTCTTTGTGTCTTCCTCAATTTCTACCATGACTGTTCTATAGTTTTCTGTGCATAGATCCCTTGCCTCTTTACTTAGGTTTATTCCTAGGTATCCTGTGGTTTTGGTGCAGTTGTAAATGGGATTAACTCCTTAGTTTCTCTTTCTTCTGTCTCACTAGTAGTGTATAGAAATACAACTAATTTCTGTGCATTGATTTTGTAACCTACCATGTTGCTAAATTGCTGTGTGAGTTCTAGCAATTTTGGGGTGGATTGTGTTCCATTTTCCACATAGAGTATCATATCATCTGTGAAGACTGAGAGTTTGACTTCTTCTTTGCCAATTCAGATGCCTTTTATTTCTTTTAATTTTCTGATTGCTGAGGCTAGGATTTCCAGTACTATGTAGAACAGTGGTAACACTGGACATCCATCGTTTTCCTGATCTTAGGGGGAAAAGTCTCAGTTTTTCCCCTTTGAGAATGATATCTGCTGTGAGTTTTTTGTAGATGGCTTTTATGATATTGAGGTCATGTTCCCTCAATCCCTACACTGTGGATAGTTTTAATCAAGAAGGGATGTTATATTTTGTCAAACGCTTTTTCTGTATCTATTGAGAGGATCATATAGTTCTGCTCCTTTATTAATGTAGTGTGTCACATTGATCAATTTGCAGATGTTGAACCACCCTTGCAGCCCAGGAATAAATCCCACTTGGTCATGGCGATTAATAATTTTAATATATAGTTGGATCTTATTGGCTGGTATCTTGGTAAGAATTTTTGCATTCATGTTATTCAGGATATTGGTCTGTACTTCTATTTGGTGAGGTATTTGTTTGGTTTTGAGATTAAGGTGATGTAGGCCTCATAGAATTAGTTTAGAGGTTTTCCTTCCATTTATTCTTTTTGAAATGGCTTCAGAAGAATAGGTATTAATTCTTCTTTAAATGTTTGGTAGAAATGCCTTGGGAAGCCATCTAGCCCTAGACTCTTATTTGTTGGGTGATTTTTTATTACTGCTCAGATTCCTTGCTGGTTATGTGTCTGTTCAGGTTTTTTTTTAAGTAGTTATTTGTTTTAAAGAGAGAAAGATAGATCATGAGCAAGAGGGAAGGATCAAAGAAGAAGCAGACAACCCACTGTGCAGGAATCCTGATGGGGAACTAAATCACAGGACCCTGGGATCATATCCTGAGCCAAAGGCAGAGGCTTAACCCAACAAGCCACCCAGGAACCCAGTTTTAGAATTTATATGTCTCTAGGAATGCATCCATTTCTTCCAGATTGCCTAATTTGTTGACATATAGTTGCTTATAATATGTTCTCATAATTATCTGCATTTCTTCAGTATTGGTTGTGATCTCTCTTTTTTCATTCATGATTTTATTAATTTGGGCCCTTTCTCTTTTCTTTTTGATAAGTCTGACCGGAGATTTATCAATCATATTAATTCTTTCAAGGAATCAGCTCCTAGTTTCTTTCATCTGTTCTAATGTTCTTTGGTTTCTATTCATTGATTTCTGCTCTAATCTTTATTCATTTCCCTCTCCTTCTGGGTTTAGGCTTTATCTGTTGTTCTTTCTCTAGCTCCATTAATTTTAAGTTTAGGTTGTGTATTTGATACCTTTCTTGTTTTGTGAGAAAGGCTTGTATTGCTATATACATCCCTCTTAGGATTGCCTTTGCTGCATCCCAAAGGTTTTAAGCAATTGTTTTCATTTTCATTTGTTTCCATGAATTTTTTTTAAATTCTTCTTTACTTTCCTGTTTGACCCATTCATTCTTTTGTAGGATGCTCTTTAGCCTCCATGTATTTGAGTTCATTCCAAATTTCCTCCTGTGATTGGGTTCAAGTTTTAAAGCATTGTATTCTGAAAATATTCAGGGAATGATCCCAATCTTTTGGCATCTTTTGAGACCTCATTTGTGACCTAGTATGTGATCTATTCTGGAGAATCTCCTATATGCAGTAGAGAAGAATGTGTATTTTGTTGCTTTAAGATGAAATGCATTGAATTTATCTGTGAAGTACATCTGGTCTGGTGCATCATTCAAATCCCTTGTTTCCTTGTTGATCTTCTGCTTAGATTATTTGTCCATTGTTGTGAGTATATGAATAATACAATCATAATCCTATGATTATATTATTGTCAATGTATCTGTTTAATTTTGTTATTAACTGGATTATATAATTGGCTGCTCCCAGGTTAGGAGCATAAATATTTACAATTGTTAGATCTTCTTGTTGGATAGATCCTTTAATTACGATATAGTGTCCATCCTCATCTCTTATTAATCTTTGGTTTAAAATCTAGTTTGTCTGGTATAAGAATTGATACCTCAGCTTTCTTTTCATGTCCATTAGCATGAAAAATTATTTTCCACCCCCTCACTTTCAGTCTGAAAGTGTTGTATCTAAAACTTCTCTTGCAGGGGCGTCTGGGTGGCTCAGTTGGTTAACTGTCTAACTTTGGCTCAAGTCATGGTCCCATAACCCTGGGATCAATTCTCTCATTGGGCTCCCTGCTCAGTGGGGAGTCTGCTTCTCCATCTGCCTGCCACTCCCCCTGCTTGTATTCTGTCTCTCTCTCTATGTCAAATGAATAACTAAAATCTTCAAAAAATAAATAAAATGTTTCTCTCACAGAAAACATATCAATGGGTCTTGCTTTTTTTATCCAATCTGACACCCTGTGTTTATTGACTGGGGCATTCAGCCCATTTATATTCAGAGTAACTGTTGAAAGATATGAATTTAGTACAATTGTAGTACCTGTAAAGTCACTGTTTCTATATATTGTCTGTTCCTTTCTGGTCTATGTTACTTTTGGGATCTGTCTTTGCATACTGGATCCCCTTTAATATTTCTTGCAAGGCTGGTTTAATGGTGACAAATTCTTTTAGTTTACATTTTTCCTGGAAGCTTTTTAACTCTCATTCTATTTTGAATGACATTCTTACTGTAAAAAGTATTATTGGCTGCATATTCTTCTCATTTAGTACCCTGAAGATATCATGCCAACCCTATCTGGCCTGACAGATCTCTGTGGATAGTCTGCTGCCAGTCTAATATTTCCACCCTGGTAGGTTACAGAACACTTGTCCTGAGTTGCTTTCCGGATTTTCTCTTTGTCTCTGAGATTTTCAAGTTTCACTATTATATGTTGAAGTGTTGATCTCTCTTTATTGATTTTGTGAGGGGTTCTCTGTGCCTCTTGAACTTGAATGCCTGCTCCCTTCCCCAGGTTAGGGAAGTTCTCCACCATAATTTGTTCCAATATAACTTCTGCCCCTCCCTTTCTTTCCTCTTCTTCTAGGATCCCAATTCTAACATTGTTTTGCTTTATGGTATTATTTATCTCTCACATTATCCCCTCATGTTCCAGTAGTTATTTATCTCTCCTTTTTCAGCTTCTTTATTCTCCATCATTTTGTCTTCTATATCACTAATTCTCTCTTCTGCCTCACGTATCCTAGAATTTAGAACTTCTAATTTTGATTGCATCTTTCTAATAGCTTTTTTATTTCAATTTTTTTTTATTTTTTTTAAGATTTTATTTATTTAACAGACAGCAGAAGTAGGCAGAGAGGTGGGCAGAGAGAGAGGAGGAAGCAGGCTCCCTGCTGAGCAGAGAGCCCGATGTGGGGCTCGATCCCAGGACCCTGGGACCATGACCTGAGCCGAAGGCAGAGGCTTTAACCCACTGAGCCACCCAGGCGCCCCTTTTATTTCAATTTAATTAGATTTAGTTCTTTTATTTCTACATTGTGACATTCTTTAGTGTATTCTATGCTTTTTTCAAGTATAGAAAAAATACTATAGGTAGTATCTTTATTATCATTATTTTGAACTCTAGTTCTGACATCTTACTTATGCCCATACTGATCATGTCCCTGGCAGTCAGTTCTGACTCTTGTTCTCTTTTTTGAGGTGTGTTTTTCCATCTTGTCATTCTTGTAGGCAGTGGTCACTTTTTTTTAAGATTTTATTTATTTATTTGTCAGAGAGAGTGAGCACAGGCAGACAGATTGGCAGGCAGAGGCAGAGGGAGAAGCAGACTCCCCGTTGAGCAAGGACCCCAATGTGGGACTCGATCCCAGGACGCTGGGATCCTGACCTGAGCCTAAGGCAGCCACTCAACCAACTGAGCCACCCAGGCGTCCTGCAGTGGTCACTTTTCTATTTGTAGAGTTGCAGCTGTTCTTTTCTTAAATCTCTGGTTGAATTTGCAGAGGATCAGAATGATTTGACAGCAATCTAGCTAAATTCCTGGGACGAGATGAAATTAGATCTCCTACTCCTCTGCCATCTTGGACTATCTCTGGACATTCTACGTATTTTAAGAATTTTCATTTAATGTTGTGTTGACCTTCACCTTTATTGCTGAAACTTTGAACAAGTGTCAATAAATAATGACTGATATGATACTGAGCAATACTTATATGCATTTAGAGACCTGTAAAGTATGAATGAATGCTACCTGCCTTTTCAACTGTTTGTATTAAATTTATATTCATTCTACCTAAAGTTATTCTGCCAAAATTAAGTTACATTTAATCTAATTCCTAAGTTGTTTATGTTTAAGATATCATACCATTTTGGGAAATATGTAAACATTATACACACACACAAACACACAGATATATATGTGTGTGTGTGTATACATACATATATATATATATATATATATATATATACTGATTGATAAACTAAGCATATTTGTAAGAACTATCCTGATACATTAATAAATCTGTCCCATCAAAGTGTTTCTGGCTTTTTCTACAAATTCTGTCACCTCGACATTGATCGTTATCTCAATACATTCTCTTAATTAGATACAGTTTACATTTGTAAATTAAAAGTTAAATATACATTACATATTCTAAGTTAACAGGCCAAAAAGACTATTTTTTCCTAATTGAAAATAAGGTACATGATTAGCATGCTACAGTACTTGTCTAACTCTTTTGTATTCATTAATTATTCAGGAATAATTCTGTGAAAATCCAGAGAACACTTATGATGATGAGTTTTCAAGGTATACAATTGTTATAGGAGATAAGAAATGTTCATGAATTTATCATGTATTAAAATATAGTATAAAAATCTGAATGCTAGAAATGTCTCCTAGCTTTTTAAAATGTGATTACTAAATGTTGGTGGAGAATGTACATTAACAATTTCCCATTAACTACTAGAACTCATACAGCAATTCAGTAATGTGGCAAGATACAAAATCAATGTACAGAAATCAGTTGCTTTCTTACACACTAACAATGCAAATACAGAAAGGGAAATTAGAGAATTGATTCCATTTACTACAGCACCAAGAACCATAAGATACCTGGGGACACACCTAACCAAAGAGGTAAATGGTATGTACTCAAGGAACTACAGAACACTCATGAAAGAAATTGAAGAAGAAACAAAAAGATGGAAGAGCATTCCATGCTCATGGATCAGAAGAATAAGCATTGTTAAAATGTCTATACTGCCTAGAGCCATCTATACTTTCAATGCTATCCCGATGAAAATTCCAACGGCATTTTTCAAAGAGCTGGAACAAGTAATCCTAAAATTTGTATGTAACCAGAAGAGACCACAAATTGCTAAGGAAATGTTGAAAAAAGAAAAATAAAAGTGGGGGGGCATCACAATGCCTGATTTCAAGCTATACTACAAAGCTACCTATCAGATCACCAAGACAGCATAGTACTGGCACAAAAATAGACACATAGACCAGTGGAACAGAGTAGAGAGCCCAGATATGGACCCACAACTCTATGGTCAAATTATCTTTGACAAAGCAAGAAAAACTGTCCAGTGGAAAAAAGACAATGTCTTCAATAAATCGTGCTGGGAAAATTGGACAGCTATGTGTAGAAGAATGAAACTTGGCCATTCTCTTACATCATACATAAACTCAGAATGGATGAAAGATCTCAACATTAGGCAGGAATCTATCAAAATCCTAGAGGAGAACATAGGCAGTAACTTCTTCAACATCAGCCACAGCAACTTCTTTCAAGACATGTCTCCAAGGGACGCCTGGGTGGCTCAGTTGGTTGGGCAGCTGCCTTCGGCTCAGGTCATGATCCTGGTGTCCTGGGATCGAGTCCCGCATTGGGCTCCTTGCTCAGCGAGGAGCCTGCTTCTCCCTCTACCTCTCTGCCTACTTGTGCTCTCTGTATGTCAAATAAATAAAATTAAAATATTTAAAAAAAAAGACATGTCTCCAAAAACAAAGGAAACAGAAGTGAAAATGAACTTTTGGGACTTCATCAAGATCAAAAGCTTCTGCACAGCAAAGGGAACATTCAATAAAGCAAAGAGGCAACCCATGGAATGGGAGAAGATATTCGCAAATGACACTATAGACAAAGGGCTGATATCCAAGATCTATAAAGAATCCCTCAAAATCAACACACACAAAACAGATAATCATGTCAAAAAATGGGCAGAAGACATGCACAGACACTTCTCCAAAGAAGACACATGAAAAAATATTAATCACCACTACCCATTAGGGAGATTCAAATCAAAACCACATTGAGATCCCACGTTACACCAGTTAGAATGGCCAAAATTAACAAGATAGTAAACAACAAGTGTTGGAGAGGATGTGGAGAAAGGGGAACCCTCTTTCACTGTTGGTGGGAATGCAATTTGGTGCAGCCACTTTGGAAAACAGTGTGGAGATTCCTTAAGAAATTAAAAATAGAGCTTTCATATGACCCTGCAAATGCCCTACTGGGTATTTACCCCAAAGATACAGATGTAGTGAAAAGAAGGGCCATCTGTACCCCAATGTTCATAGCAGCAATGGCCACAGGCACCAAACTGGAAAGAGCCAAGATGCCCTTCAACAGACGAATGGCTAAAGATGTTGTGGCCCATATACAAAATGGAATATTACACCACCATCAGAAAGGATGAATACCCAACTTCTTTATCAACATGGACAGGACTGGAGGAGATTATGTTGAGTGCAATAAGTTAAGCAGAGAAAATCAATTATCTGTGGTTTCACTTACTTGTGGGGCATAAGGAATAACACAGAGGACATTGGGAGAAGGAGAGGAGATGTGAGTTGGAGGAAATTGGAGGTGGAGATGAACCATGAGAGACTGTGGACTCTCATAAGCAAACTAAGGGTTTTGGAAGGGATGGGTGGGGGGGTTCAGTGAGCCTGGTGGTGGGTATTAATGAGGACATGTATTGCATGGAGCACTGGGTGTGATGCATAAACAATGAAATTTGGAACACTGAAAAAAAAATAAAATAAATTTTAAAAAATTTGCCCATTAAAGCTCAATTATAATTTTCTGAACTACAAAGATTTATTAACCTTGTGCAGAGTTATATGCAAATTATTCAAATGATTTTTATTTGTGAAGTACTTTATATATATTACCTATTTCACATATATTGCCTAATCTGCTACTCTCAACAATCCTGGGAGATTGGTTGAGCAGTTAGTAAATCTATCATGAAGAGAAGACAAGCCCATGCTTGGCAGCACAGCAGAGGAAATGCCACCTATATGCCAGGTACAGTACTAGATGCTAAGGATATACTTAATAAGTTGCATAATTGAGAAGCTAATTCTCTGAGAATACAATTCAACAAGTACTAAGAATGAGCTGTGATGAGTACTCTGATGGGGGAATCAAAGATGCTACAGAAGTTAATTGAAGTGCAACTTAACAGTCTTAGAAGAGTCAGGGATGTGGGAAAAAAATTGGCAGGTGCAAAATGGGGATGTTTCTTACAAGACCTGCTCAATGTTTTATAGTTTTATAGTTTTACTGAGAAAGCTATTGGAGCAGTGGGAGAAAAAGTGAGGGGAAATGTTAGAAACATAGGTCCGGAATAGATTGAAAGAAATACTTTAAATTATACTAGCATTTATTAACCACTTAATATGGGTCAGGAATTGTGAATGTATTTCTGCAATTTATTTCATTTAATCCTCACATCAACACTAGTTAGTTAATAGTTACTTGTCAATGGTACTGACATTGGTATTAGTGTTGTTGTTATTATTATTATTACTAGGAGTAGTACTAGAAATGGTAGTGTTTGACCTAAATGTCTAAATAGCTGAGGATTACTTAAATATGTTATAACAAATCACTTAACAACAAACATGGTAAAATTCCATTTTATATAAAATTGTACAGAAAATGTCAGACAGGATCTGAAAGACAAACATCCAGGTGCTAGTAGTCATTGTTTTTGGATTAGAGAGATTGTGAGCAATTTCTGAGGCCATATTTTACTTGTGTGTATACATGTATATGTGTGCATACATGCAGTAAACATGTACTATTTTGTAACAAGAAAATACAATATGTAATAAAGGAAGAAGCGTGGGTTGGTTATCATGATAACAACACATCTGAATTACCTATCCATCATTACTAACTATCCACTGAAATGTAGAGAAAAACCATTGCTCATTATTTCAAATTCTGTCCCAAGTTGTTACAGAAAACATTTCGGATAATTTTATCTAATTACATTTTCATCTAATCAATATGCCCCTGATCTCACCAATATTTCCAATTACACTATGTGGTTACAACATTGGTGGTCCTAATGTGTGTGTGTGTGTGTGTGTGTGTGTGTGTGTGTGTGTGCGTGTGTGTGTGTGTGCATATGCACGCACATGCACACATGTGTGTGTTTTGATTTTTTTCTTTTGCAATAGAAGCATAAAAATAGAAATTAAGAGCCAAGGTCTGAAATCAAACTACCTGGATTCAGCTCATAATAATACCTATTTAACTGAGTTAATACATGGAAATCCTTAGAAGAGTTTTGGTATGTTGTATGTGTTACATAAATTTTAACTATCATTATATACGAGTTTGTGGTCATCATTTTTTTAAATGGCATTATAATATACAAAGCTTTTTGGAAGGAAGAACTTGTTTTCTGATAAGTGAAATTTAATACGGAATTTTATTAAATCTTAAATGCCTTTGATTGTAAGATATATTATTATTTTATGTACCACTAAGAAATAAGTATTACTGGTTAAATATGACACAATGTTTTTCTATCACTTAGAATCATTATTGAAAGGGTTATTTTTTGACATATTTACACAGAAAATCTCACAATACATTATTCTGGTCTGTATATTAAAAAAAAATAATAAGAGAACTAAATTGGTTACAGCAGTCCTGAAAAAAACTTCCCCATATTGAGTCCAATGGTTCTGTACGATTTTCAAGATGCATCATGGCCCATGTTTTTTGCACACAATATTGTTTTCTGTGTCATCAAGAACATCAATAGTGAGGCATTTTTACAGAGGCTCCACTCTAGTCACCAGGAATTTCTATAAAGCCATTGACACTTATTCTGCAATTTTTGATGATGGAGTTCTCTTGGTTATATCAGAAAGTGTTAATACAAAGTTTTTTTAAAAATCAGGACTCATCCTTTTCTGCAATGATTTTGTTGAGTGAAACACTGAAGGATTGTAGTTGTCCGATCATGCCTTTAGGAGCAACAATCATATCCAGGCATGCGCAGCAGAGGTAAATAAAGCATGAATATTAGCTAGCCTAAAATAACTATAGAATGTCATCAGAACTAAGGCACCGTTCTAATTTTAAAAATGAAAAACTTAAAGAAAGAAAGTGCTTTTGAAATAATAGAATATGGTGACTCATTATTTTGATTTTCTTTAAAAATATCTTTCACCGCCAGTGAACTTAGCATAGTTACATTTTGGGGTGAGGATTTATTCTTCTGTGATTTGCTTTTTTACATCCCTTGTCATTTCTCTATTGAGACATTTTCCTTTTTCTGTCATTTTGTAAAGATTTTTATATATAATATATATTAACTCTGTCATCTTCAGAATTTCCCCAAATCTATAGTTTGCCCAGTGACTCATTGGATATTTTTCCATACCAAATATTATCACTTTTATATAGTCAAATAAGTTTACTTTTTTAAAATAACTTCAGGTTCTCCAGCCTTCCCAATGTCTCTTCTGTTCCTAAACTAAAAATGTAGTTGATTTATTTTTCTTCCAGAGTTTTTATTTTTATTTGTTTACACATAGTATTTAACCCATCTCTTTTTCTGGTGTGTTTTTTAAAAATTATATTATGAGAAAGGAGTCTAACTTACTTTTCTTCCATATGAATACTCGGTTATCCCAGCAACATGTATGACATATTTCATCTTTTCCTACTGAATTTGAAATGCTGTCTTTGTTGTACCTTAACTTCTCATATATGCAGAGATCTATTACGTGGTACATTTTAGCCTTCAATTTATCTAGAATTTACTTTTATTAACTGGTTATCCAGTTGTTTAGAGTTGTTTATTGAATTGTTATGCCTTCTGCACTGGGTTGAAATGTGCTGTTTTCACACACAATGAAATGTGGATGTTTCACATCCATATGAATATTCCACATCCATATGAATGTTCAATTCATATTTCAATTCTGGCACCAGCATGACCCCATTTCACTTTCTACAGTTTTATAATGTTTTATATCTGAAAGACATGTCATTTCCCCCATTCCTTTACTCTTCTTTATCAGAATTTAATTGGATATCTTCTCATGTTTATTCTTTTAGATGAACTCTGAGATGCTCTGGTCCCATCATAGCTCTCTCCTCACACACATAGATACTAAATAAATAATAGATAAATACTGTGATTTGTTTTTTTTATTATGAGCATACTGTATGTATAGTTAGATCTCTCCATAAAGACACACTTCCTTTTGTATGTATAAATAGGTCTCTCCATGAAGATACACTTCCTTTAATATGCTCTATTTATTGAGGTCTTTTATGTCTTTAGACAAGTTTTGCAATTATCTTAATTTGGTCATGCACATATTTTTGTTAATTTTATGATTTTATGTTTTATGTTAGTATTGTGAAGATTTTTCAATTATTATCAAATGGGGTGTTGAAATATAAACAATATATTGATTTTAGTATATTAATATTATGGTTTAAGACTTGGTTCTCTAGGGCCTTACAAGAATAACACCATATATAAATCATGAAATTTTCCTATTTTTTATTTATATTTTATTTGTACATTTTAATTTTATGAACTCTTTCACAAATATGTCCATATTATGTTAAATGATAGACATAATAGTAAACAATTCTATTCTTTTCTTAATTCTTATGGGAATGCTTCTGGTATTTCTTCATTAACTTTCATGTTTGCCTTTGAACTTGGATTATTAATCATGTGAAAAAATTATTTGTTTCCATTTGTCCAGAATTTTCTTTAGTAATGTCTGTTGATTTCCATCCCCACCAAAAGATATTTAAGCATCTGTTCAAATATTTTTTCTCCTTTGACTTGTTATTATGACTTATTACTAGTTTCTATGCATTAGTGTTAAACATTTATTTAATCATCAAATATTATTCTTTGAGTATATTACTGGGTTTAATTTGTTTGACATTTAGGATTTTTGCACCAATATTTACAATTGGTCCTGAACAGTTTTTTTTTTTTCTATTTTTGTACTGTCAAATTTTTTTTTAATTTTTTTTAAAGATTTTATTTATTTATTTGTCAGAAGAGTGAGCACAGGCAGACAGGGTGGCAGGCAGAGAGAGAGGAGGAAGCAGGCTCCCCGACGAGCAAGGAGCCTGATGCGGGACTCGATCCCAGGACGCTGGGATCATGACCTGAGCCGAAGGCAGCCGCTTAACCAACTGAGCCACCCAGGCGTCCCGTACTGTCAAATTTTAATAAGAGAGTTATACTAGCTATGTAAAATACTCTGGGAAGATTTACTTCCTTCTCTATACTCTGTTACTTGGATGTTTGAAATAACTTACAATTGTCCTGTCATATGACTTTCTGCAAGGTGTTTTTTTGTGACAAGTCTCAATAATAATCATGTTTTCTACCTCTACTTGGATTGATTTTAAAATACTCCATTGCTGTATTGAGACTTTTAGAATGTTTTTGATGATTGCTAATCTTGCTAAATCTTTTTTATTAAGTTTTTTAATATTAATTCCAGTGTGTTATATTTTTTTCAGGTACAATTGAGTAATTTGACAATTCTGTATATTATTTAGTGCTCATCATAGTTGTACTCTTTAATCTCCATCACTTATTCCACCCATTCCCCATCCACCTCCTCTCTGGTAACCATCAGTTTGTTCTCTGTAGTTAAGAGTCTATTTCTTTTTTTTTTTAAGAGTCTATTTCTTAGTTTGTCTTTCTCTCTCTCTCTCTCTCTTTCTCTCTCTCTCTCTTTTTTTTCCTTTGCTTATTTTTTTTGTTTCTTAAATTCAACATATGGGTGAAATCATACGGTGTTTCTCTTTCTCTGACTTATTTTGCCTACTCTCTAGTCCCATCCATATCAGTGCAAATGTTGAAGCATTTATCTTTTTTGTGGCTGAGTAATATTCCATTATATATATACAGTACCTCTTCTGTATCCATTCATTTATCGATGGACACTTGGGCTGCTTCATAATTTGGTTATTGTGAATAAATGCTTCAATAAACATAATGGTGCATGTATCAATTTGAATTAGTGTTTTTGTATTTTGAGGGTAAATACCCAGTAGTTCAATTACCAGATTATAGGGGAGTTCTGTTTTTAACTTTTTGAGGAACCTACATAATGTCTTCTATAGTGGCTGCACCAGTTTGCATTCTCACTAACAGTGCAAAGGATTCCTTTGTCTCCACATGTTTGCCAACACTTGTTTCTTTTGTTTTTTATTTCAGCCATTCTAATATGTGTGAGGTGATATCTCATTGTACTTTTGATTTGGACTTCCCTGATGATAAGAGATAATGAGAATTTTTTCATGAGTCTGTTGGCCATCTGGATGTCTTCTTTGGAGAAATGTGTATTCATATCTTCTACCAATTGTTTAATTGGATTATATGTTTGGGGTGTTGGGTTTTATAAGTTCTTATATATTTTGCATAGTAATGCTTTATTAGATATCTCATTTGCAAATATATTCTCCCATGTGGTAGGTTGCCTTTTAATTTGTTGATTGTTTCTTTCCCTGTGAAGATACTTTTTATTTTGTTGAAGTCCCAATAGTTTATATATGTTTTTATTTCCCTTGCCTCAGGAGACATATCTAGAAAAAAATTACTACAGACAATGTTGAATATGTTACTGCATGTGTTCTTTTCTAGGATTTTTATGATTTCAGATCTCATGTTTTGGTCTTTAATCCATTTTGAATTTATTTTTATGTATGGTGTAAGAAAGAAGTCTAGTTTATTTCTTTTACTGTCAGTTTTCTCACCACCATTTGTTGAAAATGGATATTCTTTCACTGGATATTCTTTCCTGATTTGTTGAAGATTCATTGAACATAAAGTTATCTTTTTTTTCTGGGTTTTCTATTCTGCTCTATTCATGTGTCTATTTTTGTGCCATTACCATACTGCTTAGATTACTACAACTTTGCAGTATAACTTGAAGTCCAGCTTTGCTTTTCTCTTTCTTTTTTTTAAAGATTTTATTTATTTATTTGACATACAGAGATCACAAGTAGACAGAGAGGCAGGCAACAGAGAGGCTGAGCAGAGAGCCTGATTCGGGGCTCAATCCCAGGACCCTGGGATCATGGCCTGAGCTGAAGACAGAGGCTTTAACCCACTGAGCTGCCCAGGCGCCCCTGCTTTTCTCTTTCAAGATTGCTTTGGCCATTCAGGGTCTTTTGTGGTTCCATACAAATTTTAGGATTGTTTGTTCGAGCTCTGTGAAAAATGTGGTTGGTATTTTGATAGGGATTGAATTAAATGTGTAGATTGGTTTGGGTAGTTATACACTTTAACAATATTGGTTCTTCCAATAAATGAGCATGGAATATCTTTCATTTCTTTGTGTCATCTTCAGTTTCTTTTCACCAGTGTCCTATACTTTTCAGAGTAAAGGTCTTCCACTTGTTTAGTTAGGTTTTGTCCTATCTATCTTATTATTTGTGCTGCAATTGTAAAAGGGATTGTTGGTGTGTAGAAAAGCAACAGATTGTTGTACATTGATTTTGCACCCTGCAACTTCACTGAATTTGTTAATCAGTTCTAGAAGTTTTTGGTGGAGTGTTTCATGTTATTTGCCAATAATGAAAGATTTGTTTCTTCCTTACCAACATGGATGCTTTTTATTTCTTTTTGTTGTCTTATTGCTGTGGTTAGGACTTACAGTACTATCTTGAAAAGAAGTGAGGAGAGTTGACCTCCTAGTCTTGTTCCTGACCTTAGGGGCAAAGCTCTCAGTTTTTCACCATTGAAGGATGATATTAGCTGTGGTTTTTTCATATATGGCCTTCATAATGTTGAGGTATCATCTCTAAGTCTACATTGTTGACAGTTTTAATCATTAATGGATGTTATACTTTGTCAAAAATTTTTTCTGTATCTGAAATGATCATATGGTTATTATCCTTTCTCCTATTGATATTATGTATTACATTGAATGATTTGCAAATATTGAACCACCATTTCATCACAGAAATATATCTCCTTGATCATGATGAGTGACTTTTTAAAATATGTTGTTGAATTTAGTTGACTAATATTTGCTTGACGATTTTTGTATGTGTGTTCATTAGAGAAAATAGTTTGTAGTTCTATTTTTAGTGGTGTCTTTATCAGCTTTTGGTATCAATATAATACTGGCCTTAAAAAACAAATTTGGAAGTTTTCCTTCCTTTTAGACTTTTTGGAGTAGTTTGAGATGAATAGGTATTAACTCTTCTTTAAATGCTTGGTGAAATTCACCTGTGAAGCCATCTGTTCCTTGAATTTTGGTTTTGGAGTAATCAATTACTGATTTAATGATTTCCTGCTTACCAGTCTGCTAAATTTTCTATTTCTTCCTGTTTCAGTTTTGGTAGCTTATATGTTTCTAGGAATTTATCCATATCTTCTACATTATCCAATTTGTTAGTGCAATTTTTCATAATATCCTCTTATAATTGTGTTTGAGTGATTTATTTGTGATTTCTCTTCTTTCATTTATGATTTTATTTATTTTATCTTTTTAATTTTTTTCTTAATAAGTCTGGCTAGAGTTTATTCAATTTTATTGAGTTTTTTTAAAGGAAATCTCCTGGTTTCATTGATCTGTTCTGCTGTTACTGTTGTTGTTTCTATAACATTTACTTGTGCTCTAATCTTTATTATTTCCTTTCTTCTACTGGCTTTAGGCTTTATTTCTTTTTCTCTTTCTAATTCGTTTAGGTTATTTGAGATTTTTCTTGCTTCTTCAGATAGACATGTATTGTTATAAGCTTTCCTCTTATAACTGCTTTTCTGCACCCCAGAGATTTTAGACCATTGTGTTTTCATTTTCATTTATTTCCATGTATTTTTTATTTCTTCTTATTTTTCCCGGTTGACCCACTCATTGTTTAGTAGCATGTTATTTAACCTTTTTGTATTTGTGGTCTTTCTAGATTTTTCTTATGATTACTTTTAGTTTCATAATGTTGTGTCAGAAAATATTTGGGTATGACTTTGATCTTCTTGAGGCTGGTCTTGTGACCTATTATAGGATCTATTCTGGAGAATATTCTATGTGTACTTGAAGAGAGTATCTATTCTGCTTTAGAATGGAATGTTGTGAATATATTTGTTAGATCCATCTCGTCCAGCCATTGCTTCATTGCTGATTTTCTATTTAAATGATCTGTCCATTGATGTATGTCAGGTGTCCCCTACTATTATTCTCTACTATTATTGTATTATTACCCATTAGTTCTTTTATTTTTGCTATTAATTGTTTTATGTATTTGGGTGTTCCTATGTTGGGTGAATACATATTTGCAATTGTTATATCTTCTTATTGGATTGTCCACTTTTTTGTTATATAATGTCCTTCTTTGTCTCTTATTACAGTCTTTGTTTTAAAGTCTATTTTTTTCCAATATAAGTATTGCTACCCTAGCTTTCTTTTGAAATCCAGTTGACTGATAAATATTTCTCCATCCCCTCACTTTCAGTCAACAGGTGTCTTTAGGTCTAAAATGAGTGTCATATAAGCAGCATATAGATAGGTTATTTTTTTTAATCCATTCTGACACCTTATGTCTTTTGATTGTAGTATTTAATACATTTACAATCAAAGTAATTATTGGAAGATATGTATATATTTTCATTTTATCATTTGTCTTGTGGTTGTTTCTGAAGATTTTCTCTAATCATTTCTTGTCTTTATTTCGTGTTTCTCTTATTCTCTCTATGATATATTTGGATTTCTTTCTCTTTATTCTTTGTGGTTTATATTTATATTATTATATTATATTAGTGGTTTCTGAGATATAGTTACCATTAGGTTTCTATATAAACTCTTTTGCATATAGCAGTCTATATTTAGTTGCTGATCATACAAGTTTTATCCCATTCTTTACTTGCATCCTCCCCATGTTTTAGGTATATTTGTTATATTTTAAATTCTTTTATTTTGTGATTACTTTGACTGATTTTACAAAAATATTCATTTTTACTGCTTTTGTCTTTCTCACCGTTACACTGTCATTCTTTTGTTTCTCCTTTTCATTCAAATAGTCCCCTTTAAAATTTCTTGTGAGGCTGCTTGAATGATCATGAACTCCTTCAGTTTTTGTTTGTCTGGGAAATTCTTTATCATCCTCTATTCTTAATGATAGCCTTATTGTATAAGTATTCTTTGCTGCAGATTTTCCCCCATTCTATACTTTGTATATATCGTTCTACTCTCCTTTGGCATGCAAAGTTTCTGTTAAAAATTTCCGGCTAGACTTATGAGTTTCCCCTGGTAAGTTTGTTACTTCTTTTGCCCTGCTGCTTTTCAAATAGTTTCTTTGTTGCTATATTTGGAAAATTAATTAGTGTAAGTCTGCTTTTCTTGATTTTGATGGGGGTTCTCTGTGCCTCCTGTATCTCAGTATATGTTCCCTTCCCCAGATTAGGGATGTTTTCAGCTATTATTTCTTCAAATAAATTTTCTGCCCCGTTTTCTCTCTCTTGTCCTTCTGGGATTCTTATATATTTGTTATTACATTTGATGTAGGCACAGAGTTCCCTAAGTCTATTCTCATTCTGCAAAATTCTTTTTTCTCTATTTTGTTCAACTTGATTATATTACATTACTCTGTGTTTTAGGTCACTAATTTGTTCCTCTGCTTCTTCCATCCTGCTGTTCATTCCATCCAGTGTGTTTCTCATTTCATTTATTGAGCTTTTTATGTCTGCTATGTTATTCCTTATCTCTTAGTTAAGGATCTTATTCATGATGTCTACACTTTCCTCAAGTCCAGTGAGTAATGTTAGGATCATTGCTTTAAATTCTCAATCAAGCATGTTACTTATATCTGTTTCTCTTAGATCTCTGGCTGAGGCCCTGTCCTGTTCTTTCATTTGGGATAAATTTTTCCATCTCTTAATTTTGTCTGCCTCTCTGCATCTGTGTTAAGAAAGTTAATTATGTCTTCTGTTCTAGAAAGTAGTGACATTATGAAGAAGACATCCTGGGTGTCATGAAGTGCAGTGTCCCTTGCTCACCAGAAACTGGCACTTTGGGAGAGTATCTTTTGTTTGTTGCTTATGCCTTTTTGCTGTATCTGAGTCACTTTTCTTTGAGTGCAGCCATCTGTACTGACTCTGTGCCTATTGTGGGGTATGCTTTTTCTCTGGTGTTAGTTGGACCAAGGCAGGCCAGCTCTGAGGGAGTGTGCCTGCTGGAAGACTTGGGAGCAAGATCTCAGTGTTAGTAAAATTTGTGTTGGGCCACTAGTCCTGTGCTATATATCTCAAAGCACTGCAGTGGCTGGGGGCTACAGATTGGGCCAGGCCATGGCACAAGACTGGGCATAGCACATGACAATAGCTGGACACAGCTGGGGCAAGCATGTGAAGGTGGTTGTGAATGCATGGCTGGGTGCTATGCTGCACTGCAGGAGGGCAGGGTATGCAGCGGCAGCTGTGCACCTGACAGTTGGAGAGCACATAGATGCAGTATTAACAAAATTTGGCCTGAGCCCTTAGCTGAGACTACAAGTGTCTATGCAACTCCAACTCCTGTAGGGTCTGTATTTACACTGGAGGCAGGGGAGGAAAATGGTGCCTGCCAGGTGCCTCATTTTTGGAGAAGTCCCCCAACATTTTTGAAATTAGTATGAACAGATTTGAATGCCATTTTCCTCAGCATTGTTTTAACTGCCATTTTTATGTTGCCTCTCCACACAGGCTTCTGTCTCTTTTAAGGCTGCAACCTAGCTATCACTCCCCTTCCCACTCACTCAGTGGTGAGCCAACTGACTTAAAGCTCCAGGCTCCAAGTCCCATTGGCTTTAGAACCCTTGGAATTCAGCTCTCTAGTTTTTAAAGCTAATTGTTATTGGAATTTGTCTTCCCTGTGTTACCTCCTTCATCTGAAGGCTCATTTCTCTACTGTCTCCACCTGCACAACTCCATCTCTCCTTGAAGCATCCTTCCTCTGCCTTTCTGAACTTCCTAGCCTTTCAGATGCAGCTTCTTCTCTATATTTACTTTGGAGTATTTTTGGCTGCTCTTTTGGATTGCTCTCCAGTTTATTGAATTGGATGTGGATGATATGTGGTTGTAAATGTGCTATAGGTGAGCTTAAGGTCCTCATACTCTGTTGTCTTCCTAGGCTTCCCCCTAGATTATACACTTTATAGAGGTGAATTGTATTACATCTGAATTATATCTCGATAAACTGTTACCAAAAGTATATAGTGAAAGAAAATACTTGTTTCTTCTCATCATTTTCTACTTTCTTGTTAGAGAGACCATGCACATGTGCATGAACAGGGACAGGGACAAAGGGAGAGGGAGAGAATCTTAAGCAGGATCTACACCCAGAGTAGATTGGAGTCCAACACAGGGATGGATATAACAATGGTGAGATCATGACCTGAGCCAAAATCAAGAGTCAGATGTTTAAGTGACTAAGACACCTAGGCATGCCTCTACTTTCTTCATACTATGATAAAGGTACAAATAACCCTGCTCCTTAAAAACAAAAATTAAATTAAAAAAAGAGAAGTCACTTCTGCCAGTGGTCAAAGGGCCCCTATAAGAGCAGAAATCAAAACAAGACTATTTATAACTTTCTATGTGATAGTAGATAAATTGACCATTCACATATCAGACTTGACTGCCTTGTATTTTGACACTTTGCTGTCCATCTTCCGGATGAAATAATTGATGCCCCTACTAACACACTTGACAAGTAATTCACTCTTGGAACAAAGAAAATTCTTATTTGAAAAAGCTGGGGGGGTGGTTGTGGTGGTAGTCAATGAACAAAAGAAAAGAAAGCCACGGTGTCTTATTTTTATTAATGGCATATACATATTAGCCTGATGAGGTTCTTTCAATCCTTGTATAGGTTTCAAAGCTAGCAGACATGCACAATACAGTTTCAAAAATAAAACAGTGGACTTCAAAGAAATTCCAAACTGACTGCTTTGGACTATGCTTAAAGAGATACTAAAAGTACAGGTGGAGGAGGAGTGGGGACAAGATGGTGGAGAAGTAGGAAACCCTGTTTCAACTGGTCTCCTAAAGTGAGCTAAATATCTACCAGAACACTATGAACACCCATGAAATCACCTGAGATGTAAGATTATACACTTCTGGATCTCTATAGGGGTGGAAGATATCAATGGAGAGATAAAGCAGAGTGGGAATGCTCTGACTGATATGGAGGACAAGCCAAAGAGAAAGGGAGCCACCAGAAGTGACCCATTGGAAAGTAATACCCCAATATGAAAGTGCCCTGTTGTTGGGGACCAGCATCAACTTGGAGTCTGATTGAAGGCACTCAAAAAGAGCCTTCCACCAGAGCCCTATTCCACCAGTTGCCCCTCAACAGATATGCCTCAACAGGGGCAACTGGTGGAATAGGGCAGTCACAGGCATGGGCCTGAGACCTTGGACACAGGACAGCCACCACCAGTGACCACCCATGTCAGAGAGAGTGGCGGAGCCTCCAATCCGTGGACCCTGAGCCCCGGCCTTCTACTGTTTGCACTACCACTCAGCTGGGCACATTCTTGCCCACCTGTGAGGGAGCGTGGTGTGGGCCCCAGCCAGCACTCTTTAGGTCCAGAGCCTTCTGTGCTCTGCATGCCTGAGCAACCATGGGGTTTGAGCACCACCTGTCCATGCCTGAGAGAGCTTGGTGTGGGTGCCAGTTGGCACTCATTAGGACTGTAGCCTTCTGCCACCAGCTGAGGGTCTGGACACTCCCAGCCTGTGCCTGGGAGAACCCAGCATGCTCTCTGTTTGGGAACCCTGGTGGCAGCCTTCTGCGACCTGCATGACTGTGGGGTCTGAGCCCACCCTGCATGGGCCTGGACCCCAGACAGCAGTCCTGGTAAAGGCAGCCACCAGAACAAAAGGCAGCCTCCCTGGACAAATATCACTCATGGTTATACTGGCACAGGGGTTCAGAGACAAGCAGGAGCCTCAGGTGACTACTGAGACCATGACTGGGAGTGCACAATGCCTGTGGGAGTTTGCACTGTTCAGTGGAGTTTGAAGAGGGGGAGTCTGTGTTTCCTGGACCACCCAGAGGGGAATAGACTGAGCCTTCTCACTGAGGTGGAGGTCTGGGTGCAGTTTGCTTTCCACTAAACCTATGGAAAGCCACAAAAAGCCACCAAAAAACAAAAACCTCCAGAGAACAAAAGCCAGAAAAAACAGTTTCCACAGAGCCCAGCCCCTTCATAGGAGCAGAGCGACTCAATACAAGCAAGACTGAGTGAAAAGAAATACAGCAGGCCCCTCCCCCAAAAGCCAAGCCAAAAGAACAAGAGGACAACCACCACAAGGTAACCATAAAACTGTAAAACCCCATCAGGGGAAAAATATATATTAAGCCAGTATTGCCCTAAAACCTGTATATTTCAAAGATACAACATTTTTTTTTAATTCAGTATCACAATTTTTGTTCCTTTAAATTTTTTAACATACTTACCATTATAACTAGAGGTTTAATATAAGATATTCCATAATAACATTTAACTTGAACTTTTTCATACATATACCTGTGTTTTTCTTTTTCTTTTCTTTTTCTTTTTAATATACATATAGATATGAGCTTCAAGGTAACCCTTTCTCCCTAATCAATACTACTAGTTTATATAAAGCAGTTTCAATCTCCCTTTATCTCTGGAAAGTTGAGTCCTTTAACAAAGATATCAAGATAAACCAAGGAAGAACCAAAATAAACTTCCTCACCCACATCAAGAATTTATAACCACCTTCCCATCTTTTTTATTCTGTCAGTGTTTCTGTGTATTTGTTTCTGTTCTAGTATTACATAAATCTTATTCTTGTTGTTAATTGTGGCTGGGTTCTTTTTTTTTTTTGTCCTGTCATTTATTTCTGTTGGCCTTTTCATTTGAACATTTTTGTTAATATACCTCATAAATCTTACTTTTAGGGCTCATTCTGGCTGGGTTTCCCCCCTTTTTCCTCTCTCTTTCTATCTTTTTTTTCTTTTTTTGTTCTTTTTGGTGGTGACTTCTGATAGCTCCAACATTCCAGGGTGCAGCTTTCCTGGATGGTGGTTGATATATTCAGCTATACGTCCCCCAACCACCTCTCACCAAAAGTAACACCCAACAAAGAAAAATTCAGACTGTGCCCTCTGCCACAGAACTATTGGGTATAGACATAAACGATATGTCAGAAAGGGAATTCAAGGTAACAATTATCCAGGCAATGGCTAGGTTGGAGAAAAACATTAGTGACAACATAGAATCTCTAAAGGGAGAAGTGAGAGCCAACCTTGCAGAAATTAAAAATGCTATCAAAGAGATCCAATCTAATCTAAATATTCTAAAAACTAGGGTAACCTGACAAGAGATAGAATTAGTAATCTAGAGGACACACTGATAAAGAAAAAAGGATCAGGAGGAGGCATGGAACAAACAGCTTAGAAGCCATGAAAACATAATTAGATAAATAAATGACACCATGAAATGTTCCAATGTCAGAATTATTGGGATCCCTGATGGGGGTAGAGAAAGAGAGAAGACTAGAAGATATAATTGAACAAATTCTGGATGAGAAGTTTCTCAGTCTGGGGAATGGATCAAGTGTTCTTGTCCTAGAGGCAGAAAAAACATCCCTCCCCCCACCATGATCAAGGAATCTACAAAGACCCCAAGCACTGTGATTGTGAAACTGATGAATCATAACTCTAGACAAGAGCTTTGAAGGCAGCTAAGGGGAAGAGATTCCTTACATACAGAGGAAGGTCCATCAAAATAACGTCAGACCTGTCCACAGAAACCTGGCAAGCAGAAAAGGCTGGCAAGACATATTCAGGGCACTAACTGAGAAGAACATGCAGCCAAGAATAATTTATCCAGCAATGTTGACATTCAAAATGGATAGAGAGATAAAGAGCTTCCAAGACCAGCAAGGTTTAAGAGTATGTGACCACTTGGTGACACTGCAAGAAATATTAAGGGGGTTCTATAAAATAATAAAGAAACCACGAGTGACAGAACAGAAATTTACAGAGACAATCTATGGAAACAAGGACTTCACAGGCAACATGATGTCAATAAAAACATAGCTTTCAATAATTACTTTCAACGAGAACGGCCTAAATGCTCTCATAAAATGGCACATGGTGGCAGATTGGATAAAATAGAACCTGTCCATATGCTGTCTACAAGAGACCCATTTGGAACCTAAAGATATATCCAGACTGAAAGTGAAGGAATGGAGAACCATCTTTCATGCCAATAGGCCTCAAAAGAAAGCTGAGGTAGTGATTCTCATATCAGATAAATTAGATTTTATCTAAGGAATGTATTCAGAGATAAAGAAGGACACTACATCATTCTCACAGGGTCTATTCACCAAGAAGATCTAACAATCATAAATATTTATGCCCCCAATATGGGAGCAGCCAACTACACAAGCCAACTGTTAATCAAAATAAAGAGTCATATTGATATGAATACATAAATAACAGGGGATCTTAAGATGCCATTCTCAGGAATAGATCATCCAAGCAGAATATCAATAAAGAAACAAGAGTTTAGAATGACACATTGGACTAGATGGACCTCATAGATATGTACAGAACATTCCACCCTCAAACAACAAAATACTCATTCTTCTCAAGTGCACATGGAATGTTCTCCAGAATAGATGACATACTGGGTCACAAATCAGGGCTCAACCAATACCAAAAGATTGCAATTATTCCCTGCATATTCTCAGACTACAATGCTTTGAAACATTTTCTGTTTCAAAAGAAAAGTTTGGAAGGAATTCAAACACTTGGAAACTAAAGAACACCCTGCTAAAGAATGTTTGGATCAACCAGGAAATCAAAGAAGAACTTAAACAATTCATGGAAACCAATGAGAATGTAGACACATCAGTCTAAAACCCGTGGGATATAGCAAAAGAGGTCCTAAGGGGGAAATACATAGCCATCCAAGCCTCACTCAAAAAAATTGAAAAATCCAAAAGACACCAGCTCTCTTTATACCTTAAAGAACTGGGAAATCAACAAAAAATTAAGCCAACCCCATGCACAAGAAGGGAAATAATCAAGATTAGAGCAGAGATCAATGAGACAGAAACTAGAGATACAGCACAATACATCAATGAAACTAGAAGCTGGTTTTTGAGTTAATAAGATTGAGAAACCACTGGCCAAACTAACCCAAAAGAAAAGAGAGAGTATCCAAATTAATAAAATTATGAATGGAAGGGGAAAGATCATGACTAAACCCAATGAAATAGTAACAATCATCAGAAGTTATTATCGACAGTTATATGCCAATAAGTTAAGCAACCTACAAGAAATGGATGCATCTCTGGAAACCTATAAACTTCCAAGACTGAACCAGGAAGAAATTCACAACTTGAATATCTAGTAATGAGACTGAAGCAATGATTAAAAACCTCCCAAAAAAGAAGAGCCTGTGACCTGACAGATTCCCTGGGGAATTCTACCCAACATTCAAAGAAGAAATAATACCTATTCTCCTGAAACTGTTTCAAAAAATAGAAACAGAGGTGGAAGAGTCAAGATGGCAGAGGAGTAGCAGACTGAGATGACATCAGGTCGCAGGAGTTCAGCTAGATATCAAACCATTGGAACACCTACAAACCCAAAAAGAGATCAAAAAGAAGAAGAGCAGCAACTCAAGAAACAGAAAATCAACCACTTTCTGAAAGGTAGGATGTGTGAAGTGAATCCGAAGCGATGGGAAGGTAGACTGCAGTGGGGAGGGGCCAGCTCCTGGCAAGTGGTGGAGCAACAGAGCACAAAATTTGAACTTGTAAAAGTCTGCTCCAATGAGGGGCATTGCTGCAGAAATAAGCGGGGGTGAAGCCCTTGCAAGGACAG
>ML095737.1:0-19332 GCA_003697995.1 Taxidea taxus jeffersonii | reverse complement strand
ATCTCCAGAATAGATCACATCCTGGGTCATAAATCAGGTCTCAACCAGTATCAAAAGATTGGGATCATTCCCTGCATATTTTCAGACCATAATGCTCTGAAGCTAGAACTCCATCACAAGAGGAAATTTGGAAAGAACCCAAATACATGGAGACTAAAGAGCATCCTTCTAAAGAATGAATGGGTCAACCAGGAAATTAAAGAAGAATTGAAAAAATGTGTGGAAACAAATGATAATGAAACACAACTGTTCAAAATCTGTGGGACACAGCAAAGGCAGTCCTGAGAGGAAAATATATAGTGATACAAGCCTATCTCAAGAAACAGGAAAGGTCTCAAATACACAACCTAACCCTACCCCTAAAGGAGCTCGAGAAAGAACAACAAAGAAAGCCTAAACCCAGCAGGAGAAGAGAAATAATAAAGATCAGAGCAGAAATCAATGAAATAGAAACCAAAAGAACAATAGATCAAATCAACAAAACTAGGAGCTGGTTCTTTGAAACAATTAATAAGATTGATAAACCCCTGGCCAGACTTATCGAAAAGAAAAGAGAAAGCACCCAAATAAATAAAATCATGAATGAAAGAGGAGAGATCACAACCAACACCAAAGAAATACAAGCAATTATAAGAACATATTATGAGCAACTCTATGCCAACAAATTTGACAATCTGGAAGGAATGGATGCATTCCTAGAGACATGTAAACTACCACAACCAAACCAGGAAGAAATAGAAAACCTGAACAGACCTATAACTGGTAAGGAGTTTGAAGCAGTCATCAAAACTCTCCCAACAAACAAGAGCCCAGGGCCAGACAGCTTCCCGGGGGAATTCTACCAAACATTTAAAGAAGAATTAATACCTGTTCTCCTGAAACTGTTCCAAAAAATAGAAATGGAAGGAAAACTTCCAAACTCATTTTATAAGACCAAAATTACCGTTACCAAACAAAGATCCCATCAAAAGAGGAGAATTTCAGACCAATAACCCTAGTGAATATGGATGCCAAGATGCTCAACAAGATCCTAGCTAAGAGGATCCAACAGCACATTAAAAAGATTATCCACCATGACCAGGTGGGATTTATCCATGGGATGCAAGCATGGTTAAACATTCGCAAATCAATGTGATAGAGCAAATCGATAAGAGAAAAGAGAAGAACCACATGGTCCTCTGAAATTGATGCAGAAAAAGCATTTGACAACATACAGCATCCATTCCTGATTAAAAACCTTCAAAGTATAGGGATAGAGGGAACATTCCCCAACTTCATAAAATCTATCTTAGAAAAATCCACAGAGAATGCGATTCTAAATGGGGAAATTCTGGCCTCCTCCTCTTTGAGATCAGGAACACAACAAGGATGCCCACTCTTGCCAAGGTTACTCAACATAGTACTAGAAGTCCTAGCAATAACAATCATACAACAAAAAGACATAAAAGATATTCATATTGGCAAAGAAGTCAAACTCTCTCTCTCTCTTCACAGATGACATGATACTTTATATGGAAAACCCAAAAGGTTCCACCCCCAAACCACTAGAACTCATACAGCAATTCAGTAATGTGGCAGAATACAAAATCAATGTACAGAAATCAGTTGCTTTCTTCTACACTAACAATTAAAATATAGAAAGGAAAATTAGAGAATCAATTCCATTTACTATATCACAAAAACCATAAGAGACCTGGTAATAAACATACCAAAGAGATAAAGGATCTGTATCGAGGCACCACAGGACCCTCATGAAAGAAATTGAAGAAGACACAAAAAGATGAAAGAGTATCTCGTGCTCAAGGATCAGAAGAATAAACATTGTTAAAATGTTTATACTGCCTAGAGCCATCTATACTTTTAATGCCATCCTGATCAAAATTCCACTGGCATTTTTCAAAGTGCAGGAACAAACAATCCTAAGATTCGTATGGAACCAGAAGAGACCCTGAATTGCTAAGGAAATGTTGAAAAAGAAAAACAAAGCTGTGGGCATCACATTGCCTGATTTCAAGCTTTACTACAAAGCTGTGATCCCCAAGACACTATGGTACTGGCACAAAAATAGACACATAAACCAGTGGAACAGAATAGATAGCCCAGATATGAACCCCAGCTCTATGGTCAAATAATCTTCGACAAGCAGGAAAAAATATACAGTGGAAAAAAGACAGTCTCTTCAATAAATAGTGCTGGGTACATTGGACAGCTATGTGTATAAGAATTAAACTTGACCATTCTCTTACACCACACACAAAGTTAGACTTTAAATGAATAAAAGATCTCAATGTGTAGGAGGAATCTAAAATCCTAGAGGAGAACATAGGTAGTGCCTCTTTGACAGTGGCTACAGCAAATTCTTTCAAGACATGTCTCCAAAAGCAAGGGAAACAAAAGTGAAAAAGAACTTTTGGGAATTCATCAAGATCAAAATCTTCTGCACAGCAAAGGAAACAGGAAAAAAAAAAAGAGGCAACCTACGGAATGGGAGATGATATTAGCAAATGACACTACAGACAAAGGGCTGGTATCCAAGATCTATAAGGAACTCCTCAAACTCAACACTCAAAAAACAGATAATCACATAAAACAATGAGCAGAAGACATGAACAGAACAGACATTTCTCCAAAGAAGACATACCAATGGCTAATAGACAAATGAAAAAATGTTCATTCCCATTAGCCACCAGGGAAATTAAAATCAAAACCACATTGAGATACCACCTTACACCAGTTAGAATAGCCAAAATCAACAAGACAGTAAGCAAAAAGTGTTGGAGAAGATGCGGAGAAAGGGGAACCCTCTTACACTGTTGTGGGAATGCATGTTGGTCAGTCCACTTTGGAAAACAGTGTGGAGATTTATTAAGAAATTAAAAATAGAGTTACCCTATGACCCTGCAATCGCACTACTGGGTATTTACCCCAAAGTTACAGACGTAGTGAAAAGAAGGGCCATCGTTACCCCAATGTTCATAGCAGCAATGGTCACAGTTGCCAAACTGTGGAAAAAGCCAAGATGCCCTTCAAAGCATGAATGGATAAAGAAGATGTGGTCTATATATACAATGGGGTATTATGCCTCCATCAGAAAGGATGAATACCTAACTTTTGTAACAACATGGACAGGACTGGAGGAGATTATGCTGAGTGAAATAAGTCAAGCACAGAGAGTGAAGTACCATATGGTTTCACTTACTTGTGGAGCATAAGGAATATCATGGAGGACATTGTGAGATGGAATGGAGAAGTGAGTGGGGGGAAATTGGAAGGGGAGGCAAACCATGAAAGACTGTGGACTCTGAGAAACAAAGTGAGGGTTTTGGAGGGGAGGGAGGTGGGGGTTGTGGGTGAGCCTGGTGGTTGGTATTAAGGAGGAAATGTACTGCATGGAGTCCTGGGTATGGTACATAAACAATGAATCTTGGAACACTGAAAAAAAATAAAATTTAAAAGAAAAATAAAGCCGATGACATAACAAAAAAAACTTTTTTAATACTAAAAAATATAATGAGTAATGTCTTTATTCATATCTAACGTTATATGTCAAATCCTAAACTTATGTCAGCATGAAACATTATTGAGAATATCATTGTCTATGTTGTCTGGCTGATTAAGAAATAATATTGTAGGGGTGCCTGGGTGGCTCAGTGGGTTAAGCCTCTGCCTTCGGCTCAGGTCATGATCTCAGGGTCCTGGGATCGAGCCCCACATCGGGCTCTCTGCTCAGCAGGGAGCCTGCTTCCCCCTCTCTCTCGGCCTGCCTCTCTGCCTACTTGTGATTTCTGTCTGTCAAATAAATAAATAAAATCTTTAAAAAAATAAAAAATAAAAAAAGAAATAATATTGTAAAATAAATAAATAAATAAACAAACATACATACATACAGATGTAGTATGTAGCTTCTAAAATGGCCTCCAGTGATCTCCACCTTTTGATATTCACATCTACTGTCGTTTCATCATTTTAGGTGTAGGCTGGACTTGATAACTTTCTTTCAACAAATAAAATGTTCCAGAAATGATGGGATGCCACTTCTGAAATTAGGTTACAGAAAAACTGTTCCTTCCTTTCAGAAGACTTCTTTTACTTTATTGCTGAAAGGGAAGCTAGCTGTCATGTTATGAGGTAAATGGAGAATCTTACATGACAAAGACCTGAAGCCTATCAACAGCCATGTGAGTGGGCTTGGCAATGGGCCCTCTCCCAAGGAACCTTAAAATGATGGCAACCGAAAAAGACATTTTGATGGCAGCCTTATGAGAGACATTGAACCAGAGATACACAAGTAAATTGCACAAAGATCTTTGATCCATAGAAACTAAGATAATACATCTTATTTTATTCAAAGACTCTGAGGTTTGGGGCTATTTGTTAAGCAGCAGTAGATAACTCATATAACATGAAAAAATAATACCTTCCACTCAATGAGCTACAACAAAATTATTAGGATCCCTTGCTTTTAAAGTTGAGCCAAGACAAAGGAAGAGAGAAAGAGGGTACTAGCTTACTTTAAATATTTGGGGGGACGTGGTGTTACTTTCTGGACAATCGTAATTCCTCAGAAATTGAAAAAGAGAGAAAACTCATCTTTATTCCTCTCTTCCAAATTTGGGGGGATCACTAGCTAATTATGAGCTCTTATTAACTGACAAATCAATGAAATATCCAATACAAACTAATAATACTAATAATCTTAATTTCCTCACATTTTCCAGGACCAGATAGTTGCATTTTATGGAAAGCCATGGAAGATACCAGGATTTTACTATGCTAGTCTCCACCCCTTTCAACAGAAGCAATACAGAGCTAAGCCACAGTTTTTGTTCTTGGTATGATAGTTCGCTTAATTTTAAATACTGTATATTGTGTCAAGTCATTTATGCAATGTTGCATAATGAGCTTAAAAAGTTAAGCACTTTTGGACACCATGTACACAAATTCTACCCTTTTATAAAAGGGTGTGCTAACCTATATTTACATAAATGTTAAAATTTTACTACATTTTAAAAACTGAGGTGGGGAGGAGTAAGCCATCTGATTGGTTAAAAAAAAAAGACCAAATTTTTAAGTATTTTTTCAAATACATGTTTTCTACCTTTAGGAACATCATTAAGAAAGTAAGATACAAGGGACGCTTGGGTGGCTCAGTTGGTTGAGCAGCTGCCTTCGGCTCAGGTCATGATCCCAGCATCCTGGGATAGAGTCCCACATCGGGCTCTTTGCTCAGCAGGGAGCCTGCTTCTCCCTCTGCTTCTGCCTGCCTCTCTGTCTACCTGTGCCTGCTCTCACTCTCTCTCTCTCTCTCTGACAAATAAATAAATAAAATCTTAAAAAAAGAAAGATACAAATGATAGTACATATCGTGTAAAATAATCATGACAAATTGACTATAATCAATAACATTACATAGCACTATATTTATTGGCACTTTTATTCTCAGACCAAGAAATTATTTTTTTCATGTGTTCTAAATTGTTGTATGATGATTAGATAAACTACGGAATTCTGATTCCCCTTGATCTTTAGTTAGACCTTAAAGCTGTAAGTGGAAGAAATTTTGAACTTTTTACTCAGTAAAATGATTATGCTGAGTCCAAATTATTATAATATTTAAATTATAAATGACATTTTATTAGCAGATATGCTCTGAAAATTCTCACATACAAACTGATTTTGTTAAATTTAATCTGCTTTCCTTTTCTCTTTAATATCCATCAGCCTATGAAAAAGAGGAAAATGAGTGGTAGCACCTATGTTAACACAGAGAGTTTAAATTTGAGTAACAGCAAATGAGCAGGCAGGGTACATAATAGGCTTAGTGTGTGTGGTATAGCGCTTAATAGAAGAGTGGCAAATGTATGTTCAACAAGATATTTCACTCTAGCTAGAGTTTTAGAAAAGATAGTAATATGTTATAACTTGCTGACATATCCAGTTATATAAACTATATAGTTTACTTTGTGCATCAGTACCCTTTACACAATTCTTTACAAATTCAACCCTGATGGAAGCAGAATTGTGACCTTGATCTTCAGTTTTACACAAGTACAGTTTTCTTAGCATCAATCTTAGAATTACTGTTTGACACGCTCCCTTAATTTGAGTGCCTGTCAAAATAAGGGAGTGATTTTTCCATTATTAAGAATTATATATAGGGGAAGCTAAGATGGTGGCATAGTAGGAGTACCCTAGTCTTGCCTCATCCCTTCTACACAGGTAGATAATTATCAAATCATTCTGAACACCAAAGAAATTGATATGAGGACCAAAGGAACAAACTGCATAGCTAGAGTGAGAGAATAGGCCACATGGAGAAAAATAGGGAGGTTGTACACACGGACTGGGGGAAGAAATGGATCACAGGTGTGGCAGAGGTGAGGGAGCCCTGGTTTTGGAAAAAGGGGAGAAAGACGAGTGCACAGGAGATTGCCAAGGAGAACACTTCCTCAAAACCATTGACGGAGAAAATGAGAAGGGATGATTTTCATAAATATTTTCAACCACCAGTACTCACTGGAGTTTTAGAGGTCTGTGCCATGGCTGGGATAGAGCCATGAGGGTAAGTGTACTGACCTACTGGAAAAAAGGCAGGCAGGTAACCCAGGGGTAGATGGCATGATCTGAAGATCACATAAGACGAGCAGGGGGAAACTGTTTGCTCTTATTCAAACACATCTTTGAGAGGTGTCATTGCCTCTTCAGGAACAAAAGAGCTGTCAGTTGCCATCCCTCTCACCCCTACCCATCAGCACAGGCTCAGAAACACACACTGAGATCAAATAACCTGGACACTGGCTGTTTGGCTTATTTGCCCTAAATACCATGCCCCTGCACTCTGAAGCCCCAGCCCTTCTGGGTCAAACCAACATCAGTTCCAGTGCAGTGAGACCGACCCCCAGAAGACCAGCACAGGTCCCCATCACACCAGGTCCCTAACATTTTGAGTTTTAAAAATCAGCAGGCTTCACTGCAATAGAACCCAAAGTGCACTGCACCAGGCAGGCACACAAACCAGAGACAATGTGAAAACAATGGTCTGAAAAATGCCTAGGACACACAAGGGGAAATTAATTGCCCTTCTAGGAAGGCTTTGCTGATAGCAGCAAGTACCAAGTCCACTTTCTGAGGACAAGGGAGTTTGTTGGCATCATTTCCCTCACCCACTCCTCAGCACAAACAAACCTCAGTAAAAAGCACAGTACCAACACTCCCTACCTAACCTGCTCACACCAAGTCCTGAACCCCATCACCTGTACTCTGCTGGTACTACTTTTCTCAGCAAGTATGCCTAAGGGCCAGTGCAGGGGTCCCTTCCCCAGAAGATCAACACAAAATCATGTGCACACCATGTCTACCGACCACAGAGTTCTACATAGCTTCAGTTATAGTGGAAATAGCATCAGGTCTCATTTCACAAGCAGACCGCAGCACACCTACTAAAAACTGACCACACTCTGACAAAGTTCAAACACTTCACAATGTAGGCAGAGAGAATCTCTGGAGGTGACTGAATTGAGAGATAGAACAGCCAAAACACAGCATCAGAGTACATGTAGCACACACCAGAGACCCTTCTTGAAGCAGCAGGCCCTGGACACTATATGATGTCTTCTTCACCAAGCCATTACTCTAAGGAGAAGGAAACATAACAGGATCTTCTGAAACACAGAAGACAGAGATCTAGAAAATATGACAAACAAGGAAATTCATCCCAAAAGAAAGAACAAGAAAAAGTCATGACAAGGGATCTAGTAAAAACAGATATAAGTGATATGCTCGAAGCAGAATTTAAAGCAACAGTCATAGGGATATTTGCCAGGCTTGTGAAAGTACGGAAGACACCAGGGAGACATTTACTGCAAAGATAAAAGAGCTAAAAAAAAAATCAGGCAGAAATAAAATAATGCAATATTTAAGATTCAAAACTGCCTGGGTGCAATGACCACAAGGATGGAAGAAACAGAGAAACGAAGTTACATATAAGATAGAATTATGGAAAATAATGAAGCTGAACAAGAGAAAGGAGAATGATGAATCATAAGACTAGACTTAACGAACTTAATGACTCCAACAAATGTAATAACATTCATATCATAAGAGTCTCAGAAGAAGAGAGAGAAAAGGGAACAGAAGGTTTATTTGAGGAAATAATAGCTGAAAATTTCTTAATCTAGGGAAGAAAACAGGGGTCCAAATCCAGAGGCACAGAGAACTCCCATCAAAATCAACAAAAGCAGGTTGAGACCAACACATATTGTAGGAAAATTTACAAAATGTAATGATAAAGAAAAAGCCCTAAAAGCACCAAGACAAAGCCCCTAATTGACAAGGGAAGACTAATAAGGTAGATTTCTCCACAGAAACATGGCAAGCCAAAAGAAGGTGGCATGATATATTCAACATGTTGAATGGGAAAAATATGCAGCCAAGAATATTCTATCCTGCAAGTGTAACATTAAGAATAGAAAGAAAGATAGTTTCCCAGACAAACAAAAATTAAAGGAGATTATGACCACTAAACCAGCCCTGAAGACATATTAAGGGGACTTTTTGAGTAGGAAGGAAAGACCAAAAGTGACAAAAACTATAAAGGAACAGAAAAAGCCTCCAGAAAAAAACATAACAAGTAAAAAAATGACACTAAATACATATCCATAAATGAAAAACTTGAATGTAAGTGATCTACATACTCCAATCAAAAGATACAGGGTTTCAGAATTGATAAAAACAGAACAAAACAAGAACTATCTATATCCTACCTAAAAGAGACTTATTTTAGACCTAAAGAAACCTGCAGATTGAAAGTGAAGGGATAGAGAAATATTTATTATGCAAATGGATGTCAAATGAAAGCTGTAGTAGTAATACTTATATCCTACAAAATATATTCTAAACCAAAGTCTGTAACCAAAATATGAACACTGGCACTATATCATAATAAAGGTGTCTCTCCTACAAGAACATCTAACAACTGTAAATATTTATGCCTCCAACCTTGGAGCACCCAATATATAAAACAATTAATAGCAAATATAAAGGAACTCAGTGAGAATAATACAATAATAGTAGGGTACTTTAACACCACAATTACATCAATGGACAGGTCATCTAAGCAGAAAATCAATAAGGAAAAAATAGCTTTTAATGACATACTGAAATAAATGGACTTCGCAGATGTATTCAGAATATTTCATCCTAAAGCAGCAGAATATACATTCTTTTCAAGTGCACATGGAATATTCTCTAGGAGAGATCACATACTGGGTCACAAATCATGCCTCAAAAAGTACAAAAAGATTGAGATCATATAATGCACCTTTTCCAACCACATTTCTATGAAACTTTAAGTCAACCACAAGAAAATATTTGGAAAGACTACAAAGACATGGAGTTTAATGAATATACTACAAAGAATGAATGGGTCAACCAGGAAATTAAAGAAGAAATTAAAAAATACATGGAGTCAAATGAAAATGAAAACACAATGGTCCAAAACCTTTAGGATGCATCTTATTACCATCTTATGGTAATAAGAGTGAAGTATATAGCAATACAAACCTACCTCAAGAAGGAAGAAAAATCAGAAATAAACAACATAATCTTACACCTAAAGTGGCTAGAAAAAGAATATCAAATGAAACCTAAAGCCAACAGAAACACAGAAATAAAAAGATTAGAGCAGAAATAAATGATATAGAAACTAAACAATAAGAGACTACTAAATATAGTGAACAAACTAAAGATTGATGGAGCAAGGTGGGTGGGAGATAGGCTAAATAGGTGATGCGTATTAAAGAGGGCAATTTTTCTGATGAGCACTGGGTGTGATATATAGGGGATGAATCACTAAATTCTACTCCTGAAACCAATATTAGATTATATGTTAAGTAACTAGAGTTTAATAAAATTTTAAAAGAAACAAACAAAAAAAGAGTATTTGAAAAAAATAAAAGAAAATTGATAAACCCCGAGCCAGACTTATCAAAAAGAAAAAAATACCCAAATAAATAAAATCACAAATGGGAGAGGATGAATCACAGGACATGGAAATACAATCATAAGAGAATATTATAAAAAATTATAGGCCGCCAAATCAGACAATCTGGAAGAAATGGATAAATTCCTAGAAGCATATAAACTACCACAACTGAAACAGAAAGAAATAGAAACAACAACAATAACCAGCAAAGAAATTCAATCAGTAATCAAAAATCTCCCAACAAACAAAAGCCCAGGGCTAGATGGCTTCATAAGAGAATTCTACCAAACACTGAAACAAAATTTAATACATATTCTTCTCAAACTATTCCAAAACATAGACATGGATGGAAAATATCCAAACTAATTCTATGTGGTCAAAATTACTCTGATTCCAAAATCAGACAAAGACTCCACTGACAAAGAGAACTACAGGCCAATATAACAGATGAACATGGATGCAAAAATTCTCAGCAAACTGCTAGCAAACCAAATTCAGTAGACACATTGAAAGAATGATTCACCACAATCAAGTAGGATTTATTCCTGATTCACCACAATCAAGTAAGATTTATTCCTGGACTGCAAATGTGGTTCAATATTCAGAAATTAATCAACATGATACACCACATTAATAAAAGAAAGGATGAGAACCATACAATCCTCTCAATAGATGCAGAAAAAACCTTTGGCAAAGTACAACTCCATTCATGATTTAAAAAAAAAAAAAAACCCTTAACAGCATAGGTTAGAGGAAACATACATGAACATCATAAAGGTCACATACTAAAACTTACAGTAAATATCATCCTCAATGGGGAAAAAGTCAGAGCTTTTCCTCGATGGTAAGGAACAAGACAAGGATGTCCACTCTCACCACTATTATTTAACACAGTACTAAAAGTCCTAGTCTCAGCCATCAGACAACAAAAAGAAATAAAGTCTTCCAAATCAGCAAGGTAGAAGTCAAAATTTCACTATTTGCAGATGGTGTGATACTCTATATAGAAAACCCAAGAGTCCACCAAAACCTTGCTAGAACTGATACACAAATTTAGTAAAGTCACAGGATACAAAGTCAATGTACAGAAATCTGTTACATCTCTATACACCAAAAATGAAGTAGCAGAAAGAGAAATCAAGGAACTTAACATATATTCAAATGCACCAAACACTGTAAGATACCTAGGAATAAACCTAACCAAAGAGCCAAAAGATCTGTACTCTGAAAACTATAGAAAACTTATGAAAGAAACTTAAGAGGAAGTGAAGAAATGGTTAAATATCCCATACACATGGATTAGAACAAATACTGTTTAAATGTTACATCATATGTTTAAATAAAGCTTAAATAAAGTAAAAAAAACCCATTTGAAAAAGACAGAAAAAAAATGTTCATACAACCTGATTTGTTCTACACATTTAATGTAATCCTTATCAAAATGCCACCAGCATTTCTCACAGAGCTAAAAGAAACAAACAAACAAAAATCCTAAAATTTGTATGGAACAAGAAAAGATCCCCAATCTTAAAATACAAGAGCAAAGCTGGAATTATCATAGTTCTGTACTTCAAGTTATATTAAAAAGTTGTAGCAATCAAGACAGTATGGTACTGGAACAAAAACTTACACAGAGATCAGTGGAACAGAATAGAAAATCCCAAGTTGGACCCACAACTATATAATCAACTAATCTTCAACAAAGCAGGAAAGACTATCCAAAAGAAAAAAGACAGTCTTTCACAAATGATGCTGGAAAAAGTGGACAGTAACTTGCAAAGAATGAAGCTGGACCACTTCCTTGCACGATACACACACACACAAAAAAAAAAAACTATGGATAAAATACTTTAATGTGAGACAGGAAATCATCAAAATCCTAGAGAAGAATACAGGCAGTAACTTCTTTGACATTGGTCATAGCAACTTCTTACTACATATGTCTATAGAGGCAAGGGAAACAAAAAGCAAAAATGAATTATTGGGATTTCATCAAGATAAAAAGCTGCACAGTGAAGGAAACAATCAACAAAACTAAAACACAGTCTTTGGAATGGGAGAAGATAATTGCAAATGACATATATGATAAAGGGTTAGTATCCAAAATATATAAAGAACTTATAAAACTGAACACCCAAAAAACAAATAACCCATTAAAAATGGGCTGAAAACATCAATGGACATTTTTTCCAAAGAAGACATACAGATGGCCAACAGACCCATGAAAAGATGCTACACATCACTCAGCATAAGAGAAATACAAATCAAAGCTACAATTAGATTCCACCTCACACCTCTCAGAATGTCTAAAATTAACAAGACAGGAAATAGCAAGTGTTGGTGAGGATGTGGGAAAGGGGAACAATCTTACACTATTGGTAGGAATTCAAACTGGGGCAGTTACTCTGGAAAAAAGAATGAAGGTTCCCCAAAAAGTGAAAAAGAGAACTGCTCTATTATCCAGCAGTTGCACTACTAGTTATTAATCCAAAGGATGCAAAATTACTGTTTCAAAAAGGCATGCACTCTGATGTGTAGACCATCATTATCAACAATACCAAATTATGGAAAGAACACAAATATCCACCAACTGATGAATGGATAAAGAAGTAATATATATAATGGAACATTATTCAACCATAAAAAAGAATGGCAGCTTGTCTTTTGTAATGACATGGATGGAGCTAGATTGTATTATGCTAAGCAAAATAAGTCAGAGAAAGACAAATACCATATGATTTCACTCATATGTGGGATTTGAGAAACAAGGGGATGGATTAAGTTGGTAATGGACATTAAGGAGGGCACTTGTGATGAGCACTGGGTGTTGCATGTAAGTGATGAATCACTAAATTCTTCACCTTAATCTAATATTGCACTGTATGTTAACTAAATGTGATTTAAATAGAAACTTGAGAAAGAAAGGAATTATATATAAACTGATTTTTTTTTAGAGTGGTGGGGTAGAGGAGCAAAGCGAAGGTGAGAGTGAATTTTTAAGCAGGCTCCATGCCCTTGCATAGAGCCAGAAGCAGGGCTCACTCTCACAACTCTGAGATCATACCCTAAGCTAAAATCAAGAGTCAGACACTACCAACTAAGCCACCCAGGTGCCCCTAAACTTATATATATAGAGAGAGAGATAGATAGATAGATAGATATATGTATTACTACATATATATGATAATACACATATATATGTATATATATATACATATATATATGTATTACTACAGATACTCCTAGTGAATTATTCATGAGACTGTCAAGGAAGTTTTTCTTCTGCCATTCCAAATGCATTGTTCAACCAGGGGACCTGGAATGTTTCACAAGTATGCTTGATTGTAATTCACTTTAGGATCCTTGAATGGAAGCATAATATGTAGCAAATTATATTATATGAGAACAGGTATGAACATGGATGAAATAATAGGGGCACATGTTTGGTTCAGTTGGTTAAGCATCTGCCTTCATCCCAGGCCATGATCAAGGGTCCTGAGATCAAGTTCTGCAACCAGCTCCCTGCTCAGCGGGAACCTGGTTCTCCCTCTACCTGCAGCTCCTTCTGTGTGTGCCTTCTCATTCTCTCTATGTCAAGTAAATAATTAAAATCTAAAAAAAAAAAAGAAAAAGAAGAGTGAAACAATATATGAAGTGTTAATCATTTATTCCCAAGACAAATGTTATCTTCATTTTGACATCAAATCCATGTATACTTGGCAGGTGGAAAGTATACAGCTGCTTTATATTTTCACTGCCTTTTTTCTTCAAATTCATTAGTCAATAGTAAGTTGGCCCACTTCTTTACAAAAGATGGAACTACATCAATAGATATCAGCCATGGGATAAAACTTAGTTTGTACTCTAGAGAAGTGAATTTTCCCATGATACTCTTAAAATCCCAACAGTGGTCAACCCACTGTCCTATCCTCTCCACCTTTCACAGGGACAGAAATTGCTTTCTTTCTTGAATTCAAAGATTTAGCTTTTTCTAAGGCACCCCTCTGGAACATTCTGAAAGTTTTCTCAAGATTGTATCACTTATTTTTTTGCCACAAAGAAATGCAAGCAAAAAGCCAAGCTGTAAGTAACAGCTAGACCTTGCATCAGATATCCCCTTCCCCTTTGCTTTAAGTCAGGGCCAGCCTGCTTAGTTCTCAACCAGAGAGTAAGTCATTGTTACTATTTGGTAGAGAGAAGCAAACTGATGGAAATTGAAGCAACCTATTTAGGGAAAAATAAAGAAAAAGATCAGCTAAGGGGGAGGAGTTAAGATTGCAGAGGAGTAGGGTACCCTAAGTTCATCTGGTCCCTGGAATTCATCTAGAGGCTTTTTAAATCATTCTAAACACATGTGAAATCAATTGGAGATCTGAAAAAAGAAGTGATATAATTCTACAAATAGAAAAGTGACCACTTTCTGGAAGGTAGGAGGTGTGGAGACTTGAATCCAGCTTATATATGGGAGAATACGGTGGAGGGGAGGGAACTGGCTTAGGAAACCTCTGCAAAGTATTATAAGCAGTGGAGCACAAAATTGGAACTTTTAGAAGTCTGCTAGAGTAGGGGACAACCCTGGCTTAAAGGTGCTCAGGAGGCTAAGTGGGATGGAATCCCAGGTAGGACAGCATGTCTCAGGATCCCTAAGGTCACAAGAAGAATGGGGGTGCCTGAGTAAAGCAGAGTTCCCAGACATAGAAGTGTGGAGGCTGGCTGAAAATGGTCAGTTTTGGTGCTTGCTTTCTGCTCTGTGTTGCCATAAACTGTAAACTGCTGCATGGTCATGTGACTGCTCTCTTGGCAGCAGCCCAGCAAAAGGCAGACTAATGGTGAAAACAGATTACTTCCCCCAGGAGGAAAAGCCTGGGTTCCTGCCACAGGAGTCCATAAAACTTGGAGTCTTGAAATTCATTCCATGCCTGAGATGAAAACACTCAGTCATAGGCTGGGTGAATATAGAGTTCAGATGTTAACCAGGGAGACAAGAATGATTGACTGCTTTTTTAATAGACCTCACTGAAGAGTAGGGGGCACAAACTTTCAGCTCCAGAGCTAGGAAGCAGGCCACCAACAATTTCATCTTACCCATCAGTGCTAAAAACCTCCAGGGAGAAAAACAGCAATACATAGTAGAATCGGGACCTGCTTACACTGAACCTGGCCCCTTGGTAAGGGAGGTGCATTTCCACAAGTGAAAAGGCACCTGAGAATCAGTGTAACAGGCCCCTCCCTCAAAAGATCAGCAGGAACAACTGGATAGCACCAACTTTACTGATCACAGAGAATTGCAAAGCTTCAGCTCTTGGGAAAACAGTATACAGCATTCATGGGTTGTTTTTTTTTTTACTTCTTTAGTCATTCAGTTTTTTTAAAGTTATTTTCTTATTGATCATTCTTTTATTAATTTTTATTTTTATATATACATTATATATATTTATATTTATTTTTTGTTTCTTTCCATGGTATTTTATGTCATTTTATTTTATTTTATTTTTGCATATATATAGAATTTTCTTTCTTCCTATTTTGGGACCTTGTTTACTATAACAAGCAAGCCAAAACACATCCAGGATCTACTTCTTTGTTTTGTTCTGGTTTGTTTCTTTTTTGTTTCTTGTTTTTTTCTTATTTGGTTTTTTGTTCGCTTGCTTGTTTTTTCTGGTTTGTTTTCTATTTTTCTGTTGTTCTTGTTCTTGATGACTTTTCACTTCCTTTATTCTATTATTCCTGGACAAAATGGTGAAACAGAGAAATTCACCCCAAAAGAAAGAACAAGGTAGCACTAACTGCCAGGGATTTAATCAATATGGATGTAAGTAAGATGTCAGAACTAGAACTCAAAACAATGATTATAAAGATAATAGCTGGGCTTTTAAAAAGCATAGGAGGCATTAGAGCATCCCTTACTGTAGAATAAAGAGCTTAAATCTGGTCAGGCTGAAATTAAAAATGCTATTAATAAGGTGCAGTCCCAAATGGAGGTTCTAAGAGCAAAAATAGACAAGGCAGAAGAGAGAGAGTCAGAGACATAGAAAGTAAAATGATGGAAAATAAGGAAGCTTAAAAGAAGAGAGAACAACTACTGGATAATGAAGGGAAACTTAGAGAACTCAGCAGTTCCATAAAGCAAAATAATATCTGGATAATAGGAGTCCCAGAAGATGAAGAGAGGGAGAGTGGGGCAGAAAGTATATTTGAAGAAATTACAGGTGACAACTTCCCTAATCTCAGGAAGGAAACAGGCATTCAAGTCCAGGAAGCACAGAGAAGCCCCCTCAAAATCACTAAAAATACGTCAACAATTTGACATATAATAGTGAACCTTAAAAATTCAAAGATAAAGAAAAAATCCTGAAAGTGAATTAGGACAACAGGTCCTTAACCTACAAGGGTGGAGATAAGACTGGCAGCAGAATGGCCCACAGTCACCTGGGAGGCCAGAAAGGACTGGAATGATATATTCAATGTGCTAAATGGGAAAACTATGCAGCCAAGAATATGTTATCCAGCAAGGCTGTCATTCAGAATAGAAGTTTCCAGGACAAATAAAAACTAAAGGAATTTGTGAGTACTAAAACAACCGTGCAAGAAACATTAAAGAGGAACCTTTGGGAGAGAGAGCCCTAAAGTAAAAATAGACCAAAAAGGAACAGAGACAAAATACAGAAACAGCAACTTTATAAGTAATACAATAGCACTAAATTCTTATTTAGTTTAGTTTCGGTAGTTACTCTGTATGTAAATAGAATAAATGCTCAAATCAAAAGATGAGGGATATCAAAATGGATAAAAAAAAAAGGCCCATCAATATGCTATTTATAAGAGACTCACTTCAGACACAAAGAAACCTTCAGAATGAGTGACCCAGTGGAGAACCATTTATCACAACAGTGGACATTAATTATTATAATTAAATATATTATTCTGTTGCTTTAGGATGAAATTTTCTGAATATATCTATTAAGTCCATCTGGTCCAGTGTGTCATTCAAAGCCCTTGTTTCCTTGTTGATGTTCTGCTTAGATGAACTGTCCATTGCTCTGTGTGGAGTGTTAAAGTTCCCTATTATTAGTGTATACAGTACATTATTCTTGAATGCATAAGGAACATTCTCCAGAATAGGTCACATACTGGGTTAAAAATCGGGTCTCAACCCATACCAAAGGATTAAGATGATACCATGCATAGTGCTTTTTAAAAAATATTTTATTTGTTCATTTATTAAATTAAGAGAGAGAAAGCATGAGCAAAGGGGGGGAGGCAGAAGGAGAGGGACAAGCAGACTGTCCATTGAGCAGGGAGCCTGATGCAGGCTTGATCCCAGGATGCTAAGATCATGACCTGAGCCAAAGGCAGATGCTTAACTTACTGAGTCACCCACGCAGCTCACAGACCACAATGATTTAAAAGTTGAAGTCAACCACAAGAGAAAATTTGTAAAGACCACAAATATATGGAGGCTTAAGAGCATCCAACTAAAGAATGAATGGGTCAACCAGGAAACTAAAGACTTAGAAAAATTCATAGAAACGAATGAAAATGAAAACACAATAATTCAGAATCTTCAGGAGGCAGCAAAGGCAGTCCTAAGAGGTGAAGTACATAGCAATACACATCTTTCTTAAAAACAAAACAAACAAACAAACAAAAAAAAAACAAGAAAAGTCTAAAATACACAAACTAACCTAATATCTAAAGGAGCTGGAAAAAGAACAGTAAATAAAGCCTAAGTCCGGCAGGAGAAGAGAAATAAAAAATTAGAGCAGAAAACAATGATACAGAAATCAAAAGAACAGTAGAACAGATCAATGAAAGTAGGATCAGATTCTTTGAAAGGATTAATGAGATTGATAAACCCAGGCTTATTAAAAAGAAAGGACCCAAATTAATAAAATCATGAAAAAAAGAGCAAAGATCACTTCCAACACCAAAGAAATAAAATTATAAAAGAATATTATTGGCAATTATATGCCAAAATATTAGGTAATCTGGAAGAAAGGGATGCATTTCTAGAAACATATAGACAACCAAAACTGAAACAGGAAGAAATAGGACCCCTGAACAGATTTGTAACCTGCAAAGAAATTGAACCAGTAATCAGAAATCTCCCAGCAAACAAAAGACCAGGGCCAGATGGACTCCCAGCAGAATTCTATCAAATACTTAAAGAAGAATTAATACCTATTCTTCTGAAACTGTTTCATAAAATAGAAATAGAAGGAAAACTTCCAAACTCTTTCTCTGAGGCCAACATTACCTAGACTCCAAAAGCAGCAGAAAAAAAATCGCCAAAAAGAATTGCAGAGCAATATCCCTAATGAACATGGATGCCAAAATTCTCACTAATATACTAGCTAATAAGATCCAACAGTACATTAAAAGGATTATTCACCACAACCAAGTGGGATTTATTCCTGTGTTGCAGGGGTGGTTCAACATCCGCAAATGGCAAGCTCTATTTTGCAGTAGCTTATTAACCTGCCCCTATTGTATCTTAGGACTCAGACTTTGGGTTGACCAAAGTTTAGGGACTTGATATAAACACCTCAGGACATTTGATTTCGTTGACTATTGTTTTTGACCTTGAATAAGGAACCATCGGGTTGATAAAAACTGATCCAAGCTGGTGTGTATGAAAGCAGAGAGGGAAGAAAATAAAAATATTTTCTGCTTATGGGCAGCAATATAAAATGTGTGATGGACATATAATCATGAAACATACCAAGTTGTAAGTGCTGTATATTCTACTCCAAACTAAACTTAGTGTGAACAAATTTGGAGAACACTAGATATAGCAGGAGATAAGACATCCCTTACTTCTCTACCAAAGACCTTAGTCTGTGCATTCCCTGTGTGATAAAAGACACAGTGCCTGCATTTTAAAGAGTCTAAAAATCAACTGTACCTCCATGACACCCTAACCTTTTACTACTAGTCCCAGGAAAAAGCAAGATTGAGATACCATTTAACTCAAGGCTATGTCAATGGGCAAAACTGCTTGATCTGTTGCCTAAAGGCAGAAAGTAAGACACACATTCAAGGACTATGACTCAAAAATATATGTGACTTAGGTTACCAGTCCATGAAACTGACCAAATGTAAACTGGCAAAAACCTGATTAAATTTTTTTTACCTTTTCTTATTTAAGCTTTTTTTTTAATTTAAACATATAATGTAACCCCACCACCCTCTCTCAACCCGTCTTCCCCCCCAACCCCCTCAGTTTGTTTTATGACATAAAGAGTCTCTTTTGGTTTGTCTCCCTCCCGATCCCATCTTGTTTCATTTTATCTTTTCCTACCGCCTAACCCCCACCCCCGTTGCATCTCCACTTCCTCATATCAGGGAGA
>ML095736.1:27483-109247 GCA_003697995.1 Taxidea taxus jeffersonii | reverse complement strand
CGCAACAATATTTCCCATTTCGGTTTGCTTTCTCTCCCTGCTAAAAGTAAGCCAGATGGTGCTCCGTGATGTAGGCAAGTCAGTCTCTTTCCAATTCAGTGTACTTAGTTTGTAAGGAGATCTCCAGCCCACAGCTAATGTCAGTTTGCTCAGAACATTCAGTTGCTTACCAGTATATTTCAAATGTATCTTATTTTGAACGATTTTTCAGCTCGTTTCAAATGTGTGTGTATGCATAGGTCTGTATATACACATAGATTATTTTTTATGGACAACCATCAACATTCCTAAAAAATACAGTGTCTGCAATGCTCTTGGGTGTTGTTTAGGGATCTTGGGGTATCATTATTTATCGCCAGCTTTCAATAGATCGAAGATATTCCCTAGTTGATATTATCCAAATATTTGGTCGAAGGCATATTGAAATAATTCAGAGTATTTACTGAGTGTGTTGGATTGTTTTCATAATGTAGACCTAGTCATTTTAGGTTCACGGATATTCAATAGGCTTGAGTCTTAGAATCTTTGAGAAAATTTTAATCCACTATTTTCAGTTGAGCTAATGGCTAACCTGATCTTTTCCCTTGGGGCCAAAGCAGGTGTTTCATTTGAAGCTTTGATTGTCTGTTGATGATATTGATGAACGCTCAGTGCAGGTGTCTTTCCAGAGATCTAACCCCTAACTACCCATTCGGCCACTTCTTAACAAATTGTCCAAATTCAAGGAAAATGCTGTGAGGAGAGAAACCCAGGCTTACATGGGTGTGAAAAGTCTCAGATTTTAACATATCTGAAATTGAATACAAAAGGTGTTACACTGTGTTTCACAGTAACCCTAGCATGCTGAAAATGTTTATCTTTTTATGTAGCCAGGTAAGCTAAAAAGTCCCAGCAATTTTCCTGTTATCCTCTACAAACCCCTAAATTTGATATGACCAGAGAACAAGTGTTTCAGCTCTTTGTCTCCATAACCTCCTTTTTTCGTACGCTGTTATCATTGAACACTTCTGCAGACAGGCCTCTGAAAAGTGAATTGTGGCCTTTCCATGCTTAATTTGTTTCTTAATTGTGCGTGATTTTATAATGCCCATAAAATAATATTTATAGCCGTAACATTTCAAAGACATCCTTTCTCTGAAAAGGGGAGTTAGATTTATTTCCAGATGTTTCTACCAAACATATTCTTTTTTTCTTTCCATCACCCTACACTCCCAATTTCATGGTTGTGATTATTGGGGCAAAGCTCCATAGCAAAAATTTATCAGCTGATTCCTTCCACCCACAGAATCCACATTTTTCAGGGCTCAATTTGAGACATAATGAAAGTCTACTTTGCATAATTATCATGTGAGACTATCTATAATTAAATGATGAAATGTGGTTTTGCTCCAGTGTAAGACAAGGCTTTATGTGAACTAAAATCACAGAAGTTTATTTCTTTGCTTTAACTCTCATTTGGTGTTGGGAACGGGGGTGTAATATAAACAAGCAATTCATTTCCAACACAGTTTAAGTCCCCGTGGGAACCTTTTTAATTTTGGGGAGAGAAGGCAATTTCTTGAATTGAGGAATAACTGGAAACTTGAATATGATTGCCTCTTCAACATTAATCAATATTACTCTCAAACTTTAGAATGTGCTTATCATCAGCATTAAATTTTGAATTTTGCCTTGAAAATGGTTTTTTCAAGCTTTTATGATAGCTTTGGAAATATCTATACAAAAAAGACCCGGTATTCATCAGGCAGCTCTAAGCCCTGAAATGAACCTTGCCCAAGGTTCTAACCCTGGTTCGTCATCTCGTTTTATAGTCTGTTTCTTCTGGCCAGATAAAAATAATGCTGACCATCCAAAGTTGAAAATTAAAACAATGATTCGAAGACTTCATGTGGGGAGTAACATCTCTGGAATTCTTTGGGAAACATCATGACGTATTATCAAATTAAATTTAAAGTAACTGAATAGGGGAGTTTTGCTAAGTTATATCTGCATTTTCCAAGGATGCTTTACACAGTGACTGTATCCCATACACAATGGAAGAGACTGAAATTAGAGACATTATGCAGCTTTCAAGGAGTTTGGAACCTAGTAGTATTTACCAAAAGAAATACTGGAATAAACCTTAAATTTAGGTACATTTTGGTCTTGACCTTTCCTGTCATGACCTTTGGGGAAAGGCTACCAATTTTTTACTGTTAGCAGAGCATTTCTGCTCTTGACATGACTTTAAGAATCAAAGAAGAGAAGTCCTCCTAGGAGCTAATTGAAAAGGTCAATATAAGTGTTTGGCTTCAATATCTCTCTAATGGTAATTTTTTAAATCTTCCTCTATAGTTTTTGTAATGTGATGATTTCCTATGTACATTTGGATTTGGGCTCAGTAGACTATGGCTCCTGGGTCAAAGATGGCCCTTTACTTGTTTTTGTAAATAAAGTTTTATTGTAACACAGTCCTGTTCATTCCTTGTACATTTGTTTATGGCAGATTTTGTGCTACAACAGCAAAGTTGACTATTTGTGTTCAAGACCATATGACTGAAAAGTCTAAAATAGTTACTGCCTGGCCACTTACAGAAAACTACCTGCCAACTTCTGTTCTGAATATTATGCTTAAACTGGTAATTTCTAAGATTACCAATTTCAGACCTTATCTGCTCTTGCTTGCTCTGCCGGATAAAACCTAGATCAGTGACACCATTCCCTACCTCTCCTAATGCTCCTTTTTTCTCCGTGTAGTTCCTGCTGCCACTTTATGATTCTAATTGATAGATCACACCTTTGTTTCTTTTTCCTTCTACTATAGGCAACATGTCCTGATACTAGTAATTTCCACTCAGTGAGGTGAAAATATAATTCTGGTGCCTTTCTTACTGGCTTCTCCTTATCCTCTTCTTTCCCATGTTTTACTTTGCATATTTTATCTTCAATATCACAAAGGTTGAAAGCTTTTACAGTTGCCTGGTTATCATTACAGAGGATTGGGCACTACCTATAGGTTGGTTCTAAATTTTCAAGCTCACTGAAGAGTTTTAATTTTTATTACTAATAAAGAGTACTCATTGTATTGCTAATTAGTGCTGGTTATGTTGCCACTACTTTAAAATTTTTGTTTTTCTGACAGGCTCTGTGTTTTCATGTTCCCCCTTGCATGTCCTGTCTTGAACACTTTTGTGCCCCATCTATGGAAACACCACCTTTCCCAAGCCTGTCCCTCCTGAATTCCTCCTCCTGTTCTAATCTTGATTGCTGACTTCCTGAGCCACCAGCAAAATGTCATCTTGGGACTTTGCTGTCTTGTTTCCTGTGTTGGAGCCAAGGTTATCTTGATCTCATGCCTTTCTCTCTCTTGATTTGATTGGAGCCCATCCTCTGATCATTTTCTTAGAGAAGATGTGTGGGAAGTAAACCTTCTAGATCTTTGCATTTCTTTGCCCTCACACTTGATGTAGAAATCTAGGTTGAAAATTATTTTCCCAGGAAGGTTTTGATTCTGGCTGCATTGCCTTCAGGCCTCCAGTCCTGCACCGAGATAATGCTCTGATTCACATTCCTTCATCCTCAAGGTATCTTTTCTTCCTATAGCTTTAAAGATCATTTCTTTATACTTGGTATATTAAAATTTCATTATGATGCATCCAGGTGGGAAGGTACTTTTATCGTCAGGTAAAGGCTCTCCAGCTAATTTCTCTGGGTCCTTCAGCTCAAAGACTGTTCAGAATCATTTCTTTTTTTTTTTAAGATTTTATTTATTTATTTGTCAGAGAGATAGAGAGTACAGGCAGGAACTCAGGTAGAGGCAGAGGGAGAAGCAGGCTCCCCTCCCCGCAGAGCAAGGAGCCCGATGTGGGACTCGATCCCAGGATGCTGGGATCATGGCCTGAGCCGAAGGCAGCTGCTTAACCGACTGAGCCACCCAGGCATCCCCAGAATCGTTTCTTTGGTGATTCCTTTCTCCCTGTTGTTTGCACTTTTTAATTTTAGAAATTCTTATCAGTTTTTTATTAGCTTTCCTGAATTGATCATATGTAATTTTCTTGGGTTTCCTTTATATTTCTAACACCTTGTCTTGTTATTCAGATGTCTGAAGGATTTTTTAAAAATGTATCCTTCGAGCTTTCTGTTGAATTGAATATGAAAGTATATATTTACTTTTCAAGAGCACTTTCTCGTTCTCATATTCCCTCCTATTCTTGTTTTCGATAAAGTGCTGCAGTGGGCATCCTTGGGTACACGGCTCTCCCCAGCTATCTTATAGGATACAGGCCTAGAACCAACATTGCTGAGACACATAATATATGCATGTAAATTCTGGAAGCTCATGAGGGCCCTTCAGAAACAGGTTGCACCAGCTTACATTTTTACTTCAAGGGGGGAAAAGTGGCATATCAGTATTTCACTTTGCATTTCTCAATGAGAAGGAGTGACTTTCAGAACATCATTAGCCATTTGTATTATTTTCATCTATGTCCCTGATCATATAAGTCACCATATTTTACTGGATTATCTTTGGTTTTTGAATTTTACAAACTCTTTATCTATTACGTATATCATACATTTGTCCATTCTCTATGTTGCACACATCTTCCAGCATTTTCTCCTGTAACTTGGCTTATGCTTTTGTCCTCTTAAATTACTATGGAGTTGAACCTATTTGTCTTTTCCTTTGTAGCTTTTTTAGATTTCACATGATACTTGGAAATTCCCTTCTGCCACAAGACTCTAGATGTATTCTTTAGTATGTTAAGAAGGAAAACAACAACAACAAAATTCAACTGAGTAAATTTGAAGATCTAATTGGCCTTATTTAGTGACTCATGAATCAGGCAGCACTCCATCCAGCAAATAGAAAGGAACTCCAAAGAGCTGCACAAAATGAAAGGCTTTTATGGAAAGAAGGGGGCAGGAAAAAGAAATTTCTAGCAAAGAGTAGGTTGCAGACAAAGCTTCCTTCCTAAGGGGGATAGGCAGGGTCTATGAGCTCAACTACCCCCACTAGTGCTGATCAGGTAATTTCAAATTGAGTGCAAAGGTTACATTCCTGGAAGAGGCTGGTTGGGTTCCATATTCAGTCTTGGTTTGCTGACCTGGGGCTTAGCACAAGTGACTCCACTTTGAGCTTGCCGTTTCTTTTTTTAAGAAGTATTTTATTCTAGTACTTTCATAACTTAAATGTGGCCACTCAGCTCCTCTGCGCCCTCGAGTATAAATGGTGAAAATATTACCCAGCTAGTAGGTTTGTTGTGAGAATGAACGTGACAATGCATGTGTATTGTCAACAGAAATACTTGGCAAGCTCGGGCCTGTTCGCAGTATCTGCTGCTTTTATGGTAATGATTCTTTTTTTTCAGGGCCTAGCCCAGTGCCTGATTAAATGACTGATGTAAAAAGTAGATGAATAAGTATAAAGTGTTGACGGGAAGGGCAACTCCCTGTGATGAAGAGAGAAGAGCAGGAAGTTCTAATGCCCTTTCGTAAAGGTGAAGAAGGGTTGAGACAAAATCTCCCAGTTTCATCCTGTGTCTTTGGTTTGTTTACCCCCATGGTTCATGTGGCCCAAAATATAAGTGTCACACTAATAAAAGCTGAAAATGCTTTCTAGCCCTTAAATTGAGTTAAATGAATGCTATTATAACAAGTCAATTAGGCATACATAAAATTGCTAAATATGTCATTGAAAATGCCTATCTTTCATGTTTTGTTAAACATCAGTTATGATCATAAGAAATCTGCATCTTATAAAATGGATACTGCTGATACATGTTAATTATTTTTAAAAATAATCAAGTTCTTTTAAAGTTTCAATATGCACGGGTGCCTGGGTGGCTCAGTCGGTTAAGCATCTGCCTTCAGCTCCTATGATCCCCAAGTCCTGGGATAGAGTCTTGCATCGGGCTCCTTATTTAGCGGGGAGCCTACTTCTCCCTCTGCCTGCTGGTCCCCCTACTCATGCTCACTCTCTCTCTCTTTCTGCCTCTGACAAGTAAATGAATAAATAAAATCTTAAAAATATTTTTTTAAAAACTTTAAAAGTTTCAGTATGCTTTTAAGCGTGCATTTCCTCTGAAGGTTTGAGCTATTCTGTTTATCCAAATTATTTTTTTTTAATCCAAATGAATCTTAATGATAGGAAATGAAGTAAAATTTTTCCCAAAGTTCCCGTAATAAGACAAAAGGCAAATGGAAATTGCTATAGCCAAGGGTCCATAAAAGATACTTGGTTTAGACTCCAGATGTTCAGGTGGTAATTTTCTCAAGTCTCATCAGATCCAATCTGTTTTGGATCAGCACGATAAAATAAAATAAGACAATGAAAAGCAGTTTCCTTTGTCCTGTCATTGATGACACACCAGTTCTCAACAGGGCAATATACACTAGAGGCTGAGCTGTGTGCCTCTAATCTATATGTTTTTCAATCCTTGAGAGTGTCCTGGATTCGTGCTAAAATAATGGCAAGAGTTGTATTCAAGCCATGAATTGTTTATGATCAAGAATTGCTGTTGCCTCCCTTCCATACTTCTCCATCTGGAAACTCAGATTCTCAAGATGGTCACAGGGAAGCAGATGCTACATCAGAGGTTGTGACTGAGGCAAGCTGTGGGTGAGCATGGCTGCAGAGTACCAGATATACAGAGGTTGGCTGTCTCTTTCATCTCTTGAGCTTCTTCCTTGGATGTCTTCCACCGACCCAATGCTTTGCACCAGAATCCCTGGAATGGCCTTTAAAAGCCAGATTCCTGGCTAATGCTACATTAACTAATGGGATGAATTGAAGTTTGATTTAGGTTATCAGCTAAATTGGGTCTGAAAAATGAAACTGTTTTAAGCAAATAGCATTAAAGTAGACATGGAAAATATCAGAGTATTGTTGTACTTTCTTTAATTATTTTGTTTCATCGTTTTGTTTTAAAATGGAGCCCGGTGTTAGGATAGTCATTGTCTTGGAAGATAGTGGCCATTCTTCTCTCAGTGACAATTCTCTTCTTCCTGCTGAAATTGATCAGCCTCCCTCTTGATTGGGATTGGAACAAGGAAATCCTCTGGTTCTTTCCCAGTCCACTTTTCCTCTTGCTCCCCAGCTCCTCTAGTCTGGCTGGGTGCACCCTTCAAACCTTAGGACTACCTACCAAGTGTCATGGAAGGACCACTGGCATGGTCTGAAGATCCCTACCTCTGGGTCCTAGCCAATAGCTCAGAAGTCAGGGTTGAGAATTCCAAGGTTGGGCTTACTGCTACATCCTTTTCTAATATGGTTATTCCAATGTAGTCTCCAGGAAGAGATATGCCTCATGGTATCCGAAATGTTGTATAGCCTCGTCTCAAATTCAATTCACACTGACTTACACTCACCCAAATGGCACACTGTTTATACAGATTACTGTCAAACATATGATTCTGAGCATTTATTGTGTGGCTACCTTTCTATATTACCTGTCTTTTAAATGAGTAATCACCAATAAATCTCAATCTCAGCTTCCTTGGGAGTCATGCCTATCTGGCTTGATGGTATGAGGTGAGGTTGAGAACTACCAGCTCTGCTGAGCCCCTCAATCAACCCAAGGTTGTGACTTGATTATTATTGCCTCTGACACATTAGAGTGTCGTTAACATAAAAGTCATCTCTTAAACACATTGAACTGAACTCAATTAATGTAATTGATTACCAGCCTAGCTGTAGGGATTTTGCAGCTTTAGGGAAACTGACAAACATTCTTGCCCTTTTAGATCCTACAATTAGATTCACAAGGCACAGTCAATAAGCATTCTGCAGGCGCTGAATTCATCATCTTTAACGATGATAAAAATCTGGGTAGATGAGCTGGCTGTTGATAAAGACTAATTGTTGAAATGGTTTTCAATAGTGGTATTGACAAATGGAACTGAGTCCTTGAAAGATGAAGTTGATCATGAATTAATGGAACCTCTTCTGGACGTGAATTTATACCAGCCCTAATAGGTCCTTCATTTATTACGTCTCATTTGCTAAAGCTGAAGGCATGACGAGAAAAATGTATCTGCCTGGGTTCTGTTTAAACTGTGTAGTCCTTTGACCTATAACCCTCGAAATGAATATTACTGATTCATAAGTAAAATTAATAGTGTGTGCATTTAAGTTAATATTTAAGAACTGTATTAACCTTCTTTTCTAAGATTCTACTTTCATCTCCTAGAACATGGAGAGAATTTCAGGATTTTTCTTTTCCCAACCCTGTGTATCCCAGCTCCTATGCAAGTGGTAGATTTTAGAGCCTCCAACCTTTGCAGGAAGGATGTACTCTTGCTTACATAAAGGGTCTGGGGTGGTACAGGGCAGCCTTCTAACATGGCTAATGGTTTTCTTCTTTAACCTCATTTGTCCTTGATACTGCTCACTCTCCTAAACATTCTCCCCATTACCCAGCAAATAACACGTACAGTTGTCCCAAACACCAGTCTCTGTAATGTCTCTGTGGCTTTGCCTGCTCTTCCCTTGGATTGGAATGTAATTTCCTTCCTTATCCATCTGGTATTTACCTCCTCATATCTCTAGACTCTTCTTATGGGCATCTTCTCTGTGAGGTCCTTCCTGGTCCCCCTGACTGCCCTTGGCATAGGCTGACTACGCCCGTGGAATGTGCCCCCAGAGTATGGTGTATATCATTCCTTGGCACCTGCCTCCAGCAATCTGTTGGACTCAGATGTTTTTATCTGTAGCTCCTCCCACTGGACTGGAATTTCCTTCAGGGCATAGAACCATGGAGAACTTCACAGTCCATTGAACTACAACTTTTTTCAATAAAGGAATGAATGTATGAGTAGACCAATGGCAGGGAAACTATTCTCTCAAGACCATTCTACCTCTCTTCCCTCTGCCTGGGATCTTCTACATGGCTAGCCTCCCAGCTGAATCCCTCACTTCATCCAGGTCTCAAAAGTCACCTCCTCGGAGAGGCCTCTGCTCCCGTCTTGTGCAACCCATCCACCCCCTTTCACGCTTGATCCTGCTGTATTTTTTTTTCTTACGTAAAATCATATCAGCCAGCAATAACACGAGATATGGTTTATGTTCGATTTTTATCACCTCTGTCTCCACTAGAAGAGGGGCCGGCAAACCTTTTTCTATAAAGGACCAGGTAGGAAATATTTCAGGCTTTGTGGGCCAGAAAGCTTCTGTTACCATTAGAACTGCTGCTTTGGTAGTGTGAAAACAACCACAGTATATAAATAGAAGGGCATGGCTTTGCTCCAATAAAGCATTATTTATTAAAGCAGCCAGAGGCCAGATTTGGCCCGTGGGCTACAGTTTGCTGCCACCTGGGCTGGAAGAGAAGCTTGTGGGTCTGAATCACAGCCATATCCTGATACCAGACACATAGAAAGGTTCCACTAAATAGTCGTTGAATTAAGTAACAAAAGAGCCTGATTTTGACTGAATTTGCAAAGTGGCTGTCAGCCTGAGAGAAAAGGATAGACAAAAGCCTGTTGACTCCTCTAAGTCATGAAAATGGCTGGTATGTGGGTAATACTGACCAAAGATAGAAATTTGCTGAGAACTTCTACAGAGACAACCAGAGAAAATGCTTTAGTTAGGACAAAAGGAGATTGCTATTCATTTAAATTAGGCAGTTAGATATGAATTCTATGGCAGTCAGTCCAGGAAGTTAAAGTCTTCATTGTATTTAAAGGTTTATACGTGGAAAATGCATTGCATCCAGAAAGAAGTATTTATTTAATAGGTATTTGGGATTTGTTTGTGCTTTGAGAACTGTTGGTGTAAATATAGGTATGGTTGATGTATTATAAATAGATACTAATTGAATAATTGATCTCAGTATTGCTCTCAGCGCAGAAATGCTTATTGCTCTTGGCTAAGCATTAGAACAGAAGTTCTAATCCCATTTTTCAATTGGAGTCTGGATGAGGACGATCCTTACCAGTGTCATTGCCAAGGGTGTGTTTCCTGGGACTCAGCAGGTGTCTACATTGGAGAGAGGGATGGTGTGGTTGAATCCTGGCAGAGAATGGGTAGATAGAGGCACAGATAAAGAAATCAGAGTCCCACTGAGGCACCCAGGGACTACAGACTAGCAGCACCTGGGACAGCACCACTACGAGCCATTGCCTGCAGGGACTGAAGCTCCCATCACCCAGAGCAGGCAGAGAAGGAAGCAGGCCTGGATCTGGGACCTCAGGTAGAGAGGTTGAGTTCGTGTGTATGGAACTTAAAGGAGAGGAAACCGAAGCAAACAAACAAAACTCAAAGCAGGAAAGATGTGGGACCTTGGGCTGTAACATAGTTCAATATCTAAGGAAACTAAATTTACTCTAAGTAGGGGCTAAGAACAATTATTTTAATGTAGAAAAGCTTAGGAGATCACAATTTCTTTTTTAATTTTTAAAGATTTTATTTATTTATTTGAGAGAGAGCATAAGCAGGGGAAGGGACCAAGGGAGAGGGAGAAGTAGACTACCCGCTGAGCAGGGAGCCCCCGATGCGGGGCTCGATCCCAGGACCCTGAGATCATGACCTGAGCCGAAAGCAGATGCTTAACCGACTGAGCCACCTAGGCGCCCCAGGAGACCACAATTTCTTGATTAAGATAGAACTGTTAGCTGAAACCTTTAATTCTGTGATTTCTTTGCCAGCTTCTTTTAACTTCTGTCAGACATTCTCAGTCTTCAGGGGCTCCTGGGTGGCTCAGTCGGTTAAGCATCCAACTTGTGATTTGGGCTCAGGTCTTGATCTCCGGGTCATAAGATCCAGCTCCTACATGGGGCTCTGTGCTCAGTGGGGAGAGTGCCCTTGAGATTCTCTCCTCTCCTGCCCCTTCCCCACTCACATGCTCCCTCGTTCTCCCTCTCTTTCTCAAATAAATAAATAAATAATAAATAAATAAAACCTTTTAAAAAAAAAGGTCTTAGTCATCAAGGGGCATTTACCGCCTAATCACTTTTTCAAATCCTTTGTGTAAAGATTATAAAATCTTGAAATTTACTAAGTGTGGCTAATCATCTCTCTAGAAGTCTGTCCTTTTTAAAAATCAGTTCATGTTTTTTTAAATATCTCCACACTGTATCTATTTATTTAATTATTTTTCATAAACTCTACACCCAACGTGGGGCTCGAACTCACAACCCCAAGATCAAGAGTCACCTGCTCGGTCAACTAAGCCGGCCATGTGCCCCAAATCAGTTCATGTTTTTCAATATTATCTTAGGTCACGGTTTCTCACAACTCATAATTTGAATTTACAAACCCATGGGATTGTTTTTACTTTCCAAATATAAAACTATAATAGAAATTTTCAAAGAATACGCATAAATCACAGAGATATATACAGCAGCCCCTGGGGGTGGGGGAGGGCACCCCCTGCATCTTCAACCCTCTGCTTCCCCCATCTCCTGCTCTAAAGTGTGGATAGACTCCAATTTGGTGGAGGCAAATTTTCAGAGCTAAAGTGATAATGTTAGCAGTTTGAGAAAGGCTTCGCTTGTTGTTATCAAGTCTTTTGTTCAAAAGTGGATTTTCCTGTAGGTACAAAAAAATAACGGTAATCATTCAAGATAGAATGGTCTTCCCTGCCCTGCCCTGTAATTCGTTATGCTCTCTAAACGACAGATACCAATTGAAACTTAGAAAGATTTGGAGTGGTTAGGTTTCCAACTTCTAAATGTTCAGTCTTTTGGAGCCCAAAGCAGGAACACATATAATAACCAGCAATTTGTCTGACCCAAACCTGGGGCCACTCTGTTTCATCTTGCTTGCTGGGATTCGCAAGGATTAGACAAGCAGAATGAAATGCACCATTTCCCATCAGCATGTTAACTTCATTTGTAGGTTTCTAAACTTGATTCAGAATAGATTGGAACGTGAGAGCTGGGCTTTTTAAGAGCTGTGCTGAGCTTTGTTATATCAATGATTCTGTCCGTCATGTTTGCATATGTAAAACTCTTTTTGGGCTTACACCATAAATCAGATGATACAGAACAGAAATCTCCACATTTTTTGCTTTTGTATTCCATTCCCATTATAGATTTTATTTATTTATTTCAGAGAGAGATAAGAGCACAGGCGTGAGCGGGGGCGGGGCAGGGGGGAAGGCAGAGGAGAAGCAGACGTCCTGCTGAGCAGAGATCCTGATGCAGGGCTCCCTCCCAGGACCCTGGGACCATGACCAGAGCCAAAGGTTGACACTTAACCTTAACCATCTGAGCCACCCAGGCACCCTCCATTCCTATTACCAAAAAAAGGCTTTGAACATGTAAACTCCGAATATGTGTTAATTTTTATGTATATATACCCACGCCACTGTAAAGAATATGTTATGGAAAGCATGAAGCACATGTGAAAAAGGTATTAAACTGGAATGTTAACATGAGATGAGATGAAGGCGGGATATATTTTTTTAATCACTTGTAAACACGCTGTTACTGCTGCATTTCAAATTCTGTAATATTTTCATGACAGCAGCGTGACTAAGGATGCTTATTTATTTTTGAGCACTGTAGTCTACCACAAATTTGAAGGTCTGGGGCGCCTGGGTGGCTCAGTGGGTTGAAGCCTCTGCCTTCGGCTCAGGTCATGATCCCGGGGTCCTGGGATCAAGCCCCGCATCGGGCTCTCTCCTCAGTGGGGAGCCTGCTTCCTCCTTTCTCTCTCTGCCTGCCTCTCTCTCTACTTGTGATCTGCCAAATAAATAATTTTTTTGAAAAAATTTGAGGGTCTGTTTGCAAGTTCAGCTTATGTCTTTACTTGGTTTCACTCAGTGTCATCAGATGCAGAGAGGAACTACAGAAACCTATCAAGAGGCAACGGGACAGAATGTCTCACCAGCTTGCTTACTGTTTTCCGTTCTCATCTCTGCAAGTCACTTTGCCGAGATTCAGCCAGAAAGCTTCCATTTTCCTTGTTGTCCCTCAACTGTTCTCACAAACCAAATGGGAGATGTTACATGGTATTATATTTAACAAATGAGCTCACAAGCCACGGAAATGCCTCACTTGAGGATTTTTGAAAGGGTTGGAAAAATTCATTTCCAGGTTTTCAAAGGCTGCTGTTTTAATAGATATGTATTTGCATAATTTTCAATAAAACAAGCACATAACGGTAGCATCATTTTTAAACATCTGTTTCCCTACATTCTTAACACACACCCAGATTTCTTTTAAAATTGAAGTTACTTTCTCCATTATTCTGATAGCTCCTTTACTCCGAAGAGACAACTTCTGGAGGATAAAAGATTTAAAGGCTTTGGTTCAAAACCAACCATTTTATTGATATGCTAAAGTACTTCGGTTTCTTTGGTTCCTTGGCTTGCGTGCAGTTCTTTCCAGAGGGCAGCCATCTTTTAAATGTACCTGGAAGCCTTGTTTGTTCCAGTCGAAGCTTCGACTCTGCCAGTTTATACTTTTCTCTGTTTGTGCCAGGATCAGAGCATCCTAAGAATTGTCATTTTCTAATAGGGTCTGGTATCCTGTCAGCTCGACAACCAGTGTTTTTCTTGTTCAAAGTGTTCTTTTATACGATCATATAAAATTCAGAGTTCTCTTTGTTGAATTCTTTAAAATGGACTGTTGAGATATCTTTAGTGGATGGCATTAAATCTGTAAATTAGCTTAAAGAGAGCCGAGATTTTCAAATTTAGTCTACCTATTAGGAAGTCCCGTTTATTTCAAGCCCTCATAAAATTCTCCAAGATTCTTCTAAACAGTTTGTGTCTTCTCAGTTAAGCATTCGGGATTCTGTTAGCTTTGTGAGTACTGTGTAAGCTTCCAAGCTTGACTAAACAGTTGGAAATCTTTAAATGTTCCTGCCGTGTTATGGAATTGAGTGACAGTGGCCTGTGGAATTGATTAGTGAAGGTTGAGCTCTTCTGAACCCACAGTATGAATATTCATGAAGGCAAAAAGCATGAGACCCAGTATGTTATGTGAGCCGGAAATACATTATGTACAGTTATTTACTTTTATATTAAATTTAACTCCTCTTCAGTGGCAGCATATGGTTGAGCCTTTTTGATCCCTGAGGTCAGAGGCTTGCCCAGATTTGCTTTCAAAAAATGGGTTTTGAGTGTAAAAAAATCCATAGATCGTGAAGGGTTGGAATGCCCTGGATGTTCTCGATTCAGGGGAGTTTCGATCCATATTAGCAGGAGTTTCCAGATCTCCTAGTGTGATATCGCTGCTCAGGATGGTTTCTCTCCAGGCTTAGTCACTGCTCTTCCAGCTCCCCTCTCTCCTTCCTCTCAGAGCTTCTGTTTACTCACAGTTTCTATTCTCTCACATAGCACATAGAAGTCATGTGTTGAAAGAAAATCCAGAAAGCCACGTGTGGATTTCATATTACATTCCTGCCGGTTGGCAATTCGAATATAATCACATCAATACTCAAACGTCCTCTGGATGTGTGCCAAGTCGAGATCTGAGTAGACCTCTCTGGTCTTCAGTGCACGGTCCTGCTCCAAGGTACCCTTGCCTGAGACTGAGGAGGTCCCTGAAGTTCACGGACTACCAATTCTTTAGGCCCAACCCGTGGATCTTGGTGTTTGGCTAGACATGGCACCAACACCCCAAGTTTCTGCCACCTCACAGGACCCTTTGCCGTTGCCTCCTTAGCAGAATTGCTCAGGGATGGTCAACAGCTGGTCTTCTTCATTAGACCCCGTAGAGGAGCAAACTCAATGAGAAGCCAGCAAACATTTTTTTCAGGATGTCACTCTGGTACACACACATCGCTGTAATCAGGACCTGCTGAAAACCCATCCTGTGCTCTAATCTACTTCCAGACCTCCCTCGCTTGTGATCTGTCAACTTGAACGGTCCATACTTCTGAGTTGTTGTGGTTTTTTTTTTCCTACCTTCTTCTTATTCTAGGAAATTCTGGTTTGCCTAACTTAGAACTTTTGTCCAGAGCTTTTCTTATTAGGCCCCCTCACAGGCCACTGGAGGGCTTAGGAATTTTTACCCTTGCTCTGGGAGCCACTGCTACCCACGTGCAATCAGGGGAGTGAGAAAGTCATGAAGAAGAGATTATAGGGTTCCTGTGGATGTCATGTCAACTGCGATAATGAGGCGGGGATTAGGGACAGTTTTCTTTGAAAGTGTCTGTCGATTTTGTGAAATGTTAACACTCGGTCATAAATGGTGTGGACAATAGGGTTGGTAGAATCCATGGCGAACTCTGGAATTCCAGGGGTTTTAACCAATAGAAATCACTATGTAATGATTGTATGAGTGAGCTTTTGGTGCCTAACAAGCATCTCCCAAATTCAGTGTCGTGCCGTCCTTACTTACTAGCTCATATTTGGCCAGCTGCTCTAGGCTGGGGGGGGCTGGGAAGCTCCGCTCCACTTGGCTCCTTCCTGAGCTGCCAGCTCTGGTTTGTTCCACGTGCATCCCTTCTGGAGCCCAGGACGAAGGGGCAGCAGCTACCTTGTGAAGGCCTTCTCATGGTGACAATAAAGGAGCAAGAGCACAAGGCCAACCACAAAGTTGGTTTTTTGTTTGTCACACCTGGGCTCAGCTGTGTGGCCCACTTTGCGCAGTGAAGTGTTAGCCGAGTCAAGGGACAGTGAAATGTGCACTGCATGCAGTGGGAGGCTGTGAAAACCATGTGGTGTAGGGCGGCCAGTCACATCCTGGGCCTGTGATCAGTCGATCACAGAGACCAGTACTAGCAAGGTGAGCATAGCATATCTTGACGCGTAATGCTATCACGCAATCCCAGCAAGCCACCCCTTGCAAAGTCACACTGACAATGGCCTTCTTGAGTAGAACTTGGGCACATCTGTTCATACTTCTTTTCTTCCATTTACCTACCCAGGTGTCCGACCTGCCATCATCTTCCTACAGTTTTTAATTTTACAACACAAGTAATAACTTCCAAATTTAGTTTTTCCTGCCAGAATCTTTGCCTTCAGCACACATTCCATAAAAGGACGTCACTGTCTCTAATAAGTGCATATAAAAATGGAATCACTTTGGGTTTTCTTATAGCATTCTATCTACCAGTCAAAGTAACTTTTTGTGATATGCTGAGTGTATCAGTCTTTTACTTCTATGGAGGAAGAAAGTCTCCCAACATTTTCGGAAAGCCCTTTCCTTTTGTTATGGGGGTGGGGGTTGGACAGCAAGATCGCCATCATTCCTTTAAAATGAATCTGTCAGGGGCGCCTGGGTGGCTCAGTGGGTTAAAGCCTCTGCCTTCGGCTCAGGTCATGATCCCAGGGTCCTGGGATCGAGCCCCGTGTCAAGCTCTCTGCTCAGTGGGGGGCCTGCTTCCCTTCCTCTCTTTCTCTCTGCCTGCCTCTCTGCCTACTTGTGATCTCTCTCTGTCAAGTGGATGGATAAAATCTTAAAAAAATAATAATAAAATAAAAATAAAATGTATCTGTCAGGAACAGGGTGATTATTCATTGAATCTCAGTGGGCACGTTTTCTATCTCAATGAACAGAGCCTGGATTTTTAGGTTTCTGATTCCTGGCCTGCGTGTGTGTGTGTGTGTGTGTGTGTGTGTGTGTGTGTGTGTTGCAGAAGGTTGGGGGCTGGGACTGGAAGTTTGTGGAGTTCATCAGTTGTATTCTTGCAGCCTTAGCATGAGAATTCACTGAAGCATGTTGAGCAGGTAAAAAAGATGTTGCTTTCTCAGCTCATTATAAAAGGACTCAAGCATCTTTATGAAAAATACTGCAAGGTGAGAGCCAAAAACGTGCTTACCTTAATACAAACCACCAAATGATGTTTCATGGGGGCACATTTTTGTATAGAGCTGTTCCTGCCAGAAAAAAGGACAGGTTGATTATTTTTAGATAATTTATTCTGAAAATACCACCTGTTGCACAAGAAGAATAATGCCATTGGAAGGTTATCCTCAAGTGCAAACAAAACAAGAAGAACGCAACATCAGAAATAAAAATGAAAATGCTGCAACAAACTCCAACCACAAAATACACGTTCAGTTGTGAGTCTCAAATGTTATTTGGGCGAGGAAAGAACAGCAAAGGGATGTAGACTGATGTCACATTCTCTGTGGACACAGCTGGTGGCAGCATCTCCATCTCCTCTGTCCCTTAGAACTTCAGTGGCGCTTCTCATTTTCCCCATGACGTGGGTTCCTTCCCAGCCCTGGACTGCATGTTCATTTAGAATTCTAGAAACATGGCCAAGGAAAATTTACTGGTTCGGTCCTTAGAGAGCCTGGATTTCATTCTTTCTTTTTTTGTCTGTATTCTGGCATAGGACTGCCTTGTGTGTATCAACTTATATTTGTATTTATTGTGTCATCGCACTTGATAAGATTTTTCAAATGAAAGTTCTCAGAGCTTAGCTACGATTTGGTGAGACATTTCTTCAGGCATTGGGCTATCAACACTTGAAATGATACTGGGTTTGTGTTCATATTTTAAGAGTGAATGTGTTCATAATATCTGAAACCTACTCCTTTCTATTCATTGACCTCGAGAGATGAAAATAACACATTGCTTTTTTTTTTTTAAAGATTTTATTTATTTTTTTATTTGACAGAGAGAGAGAGAAAGAGGGGGAAAGCAGAAACAGGAGGAACAGAGGCTCCCTGCTGATTGGGGAGCCCGATGTGGGGCTCAATCCCTGGACCCCGGGATCATGACCTGAGCCTAAGGCAGATGCTTAACCGACTGAGCCACCCAGGTGCCCAACACATCACTTGTTGAATGCCGACTACACGCCAGACATTTTGCTAAATGCTTCACTTCTATTCATTCATTTCATCTTTGCAGCTGTCCTAAGCCATTGTGACTGTTAGTATTGTCATCATTCAGGTGAAGAAACTGAGGCACAGAGTCAGGAAGTAGTTCTTACAGGTCGCGCTGCTAGGAAGTGGGGGTGGGGAGCTGCTGGATTGGGCTTTAGAGAGTCTGGCTACAAAATCTCCCCGCAGGGGCACCTGGGTGGCTCAGTGGGTTAAAGCCTCTGCCTTCGGCTCAGGTCATGATCCCAAGGTCCTGGGATCCAGCCCCACAGGGATCCTGCTTCCCTTCCTCTCTCTCCGCCTGCCTCTCTGCCTACTTGTGATCTCTGTCAAATAAATAAATAAAAATCTTTGAAGAAAAAATCTCCCCACAAACTACCCTATCAGTCTCACACTTGTCTTGAACTTGGGCAGGAACATTTGTGTGTTTCTTGTGGAAACCGTAAAGGGTTAGCTCCTCACAACCAAAATGACTCCTGCAGTTTGCACACATTGGGACATAAGAGTTGCACTAGACGATGTGCTGATATGCCCTTCCTCACTTCAATTTCCTCCGTGAGCAGGAAGGAGGTTTCAGGGTAGGAGTCCCAGCCCTGTCCAAGTGGCCTCCAAATACGTTAAAAACCCAACAATTTCTTGCCATCCCCGCCAGTCTACTCTGGTCCAGCCCCCCATGCATTTTGTCAGGATGGACACTATGGGCCCTGTAAAGCTCTCCCTGCCCCCTCGCCCGCCCAGCCTCCTCCTGTCTGTTCTCGGTAAGGGCAGCTCGCAATCACTTCTCCACTGAGAACCTTCCAAAGGCTGCCTGTTTCACTCAGAACAAAACACAAAGCCCCTCCAAGAGCCTGTGTCTCTCACACACACACACACACACACACACACACACACACACACGTCCTTTATTTACCTCTGAGTCCCTCAGGACCTCCCCATCATCCTACCACTGGCCTCCCCACTGTCCCTTAGGCACAGTCTCCCCGGGCACATCCTGTCTCAGGACCTTTGCCCCTAGAGGTCCCTCTCCCTGACATGCTCCTCCTCCCCAAGATATTTATCTAACTCCCGATAGAAGCCCGAAGTGTCCCCTTCCAGCATTATTTTTCTCCACGTGCTTATAAAGACCTGATATGCGATGCATTTTACTAATTTCTTAGTTCATTTTCTGTCTCTGAATACCAGAGTGAACATTTTATTATTTTTATTCAGCTTTGATTCCTATTGTATCCCTGGAAGCGAGAAGCCTGTGGGCGTTCAATAAGTATTTGTTGACTAGATGAATGCATTATGGACTTGTTTCGGAGAGTTAAATGAACTAACATATGGAAATAATTTCAAAAATTGCTTAGCATGAAATAGTGTTTAATAAATGTCAGGTATTCATAAGATAATAATATTAGAGTTATTGAATGAATGATGAATTAAAAATTGGAGTCTATTACTTTATCGTGCGGTGGAAAGAGGATAATCAAGTTATAAATGCTGTAAATATCCCAACTTGGCATTTGCAGTAGAGGCTGGAGGAAGTGGTGTGGGGCATCATTGTGCTCTCTTCTCCTACTACCTAGAAAGAGAGCTAGATGCCACATTTCCCCGAGCAGGAAGTGGTCCCAAGATTAACCCTGCCTCGCACCCTCAGATATTCTGATGTGGCTGGTCTGGAGGGAAACCTGGGCATTAGGACTTTTGAATCCTCTCCGGGTGATTCTGATGTGCAGCCAAGGTTGGGAACCCGTGCCAGAAGCTTTTCACAGACTGGCAGTGGCACGGGGAAAAGCTTTTCCCCGTCCCTTTCTACACTCGGAATGGGAAGTTCAGCCAGCCAGGGTCCAGGTCTCTGTTCTGCAACCCGGGAGACCATGAGCAGGTCAGTTCCCTTCCACAACCTTCTTTATTTAGAATATGTCTTCTGTGGGTTATGGTGCAAATGACTAGCTCAAGGCCAGACCCTTAAACTGTGGGTATCCCCTTCCCTTTTTTTCCCATTATTCCATCTGAGGGTAACAGGAGAGCCCCATTTGCAAAGGTAGCCTAAGAACAGCATGCTCTGAGGGGTGCTGGGTGGCTCAGTCCGTTAAAGGTCTGCCTTCGGCTCAAGTCATGATCCCAGAGTCCTGGGATAGAGTCCCGGATCGGGCTCCCTGCTCAGTGGGGAGCCTGCTTCTCCCTCTGCCTGCGGCTCCCACCTCCCTTCATCCCAAGCGTGTGACCTGCCCTTGTAGCTACATCTAACCTCTGGGTCCAGAGAGACTGCCCCTCCCCGTTGACCCTATGATGCGGTCACTCTGAGCCCACACACATCTAGGATGGCGGTGGGACGTTGGGATGGGACACCAACAGGGCTGGCTTCTTGGGTGCGTGACCCAGGCAGTAACTTAGCGCCCTGAGCTGGGTTTCACATTCTGCTGTCTTGAAGTTCTGAATTAGGTTTGGGTGACAGTGACTGCGTTTTGATTTTGCACTGTCAGTGCAAATTATGCAGCTGGTCAAGCGTGTGACACTTAGGAGACCTGGTGTGAGTTGCACCTGGCTTACCTCTGAGAATCGTGTGACCTTGACCCAGTTACTCTTCTGCGTTTGGCATTTGCACTGAGGAGGTGATGGGGTCAAACTGCCGTTCCTGTGGGGTGTTCTGAAGATAAAATCGGGTAACAGATGAGTGTCAGCGTGCAACGCGTAACACGTTAGTTCTTGATGAATACTTCTCTTTTTCTGAGCCTTTCAGACTGTGAGCTGCTAAATCGAAGATGCGTCCTTTCTGATTAAAGAGGGATTTTAAACTTTTATTTTCTTAGTCGGTGGTACATGCCGAGAAGACAGATCCTGGAGGGTTTCCCTTCGTTCTTCTCAACTCTTATTAATTACACAAAAGGACCAAAGAATTCGTCCTTCTCAGTCTTCATTTTTTTTCCCATTTGAACAATACATTGTCCACATGGCATATAGAATAGCATCTTTCGAGGTATTTCATAATGATCTTCTTTTCCTTATTGAACATTAGAGAGCAAAAAAACTGAATGAAGTCCACGTCATTGAAATAACAGTGCCTGCGTTCCTTACAGGAGGATGCTGGTGTTCAGACTAATAACTCTTCCCTCACAAAAGGCTACACAGGCTACTGTCTGTGAGTGAAGCCTTCAAGAAGAGTCCGTGGAGTTGGGGTGGGCCCCTGGGAGCCAATAAGCTGCTATTGACTTCGGCTTCCTTCCTGCGATAATGCAGATGGTAACACCGGCCTCGTTATTCCCAGATTGTTTGGTGCATCAAATCCAATACTTGTGGATGCATTTTGAACATTTTTGAATGCCATACCTATTTCGAGTTTAAGTGATGTTTTTTAAATATTTTATTTATCCATTTGACACAGAGAGAGAGAAAGAGACCACAAGTGGTAGGGAGGGGCACAGAGAGAGGGAGAAGCAGGCTCCCCGCTGAGCAGGGAGCCCATCACGGGGCTCCACCCCAGGACCCCAGGATCATGACCTGAGCCAAAGACAGACACTTAATTCACTGAGCCACCCGGGCACCCCTTAAGTTTAAATTATTGATAAAACTTCTGAAGTTAGGTGTGAACAAAGAGATTCATTTAAATCAGTTGAACATTTCTCCAGAATATAAATGCCAGGAGTTAGTTTCTCATCTTTTTTGGAAAGGGGAAATGTGTCCGACACCAGAATAACCTATCACCACCAATATGATTCCCATCCCTTCAATTTCACGGGAGCCAGAAGCCATAGATGCTACTTATTAAAAATCTTCTGAGCTTCTTTCTTGGCATATCAGTTATAAGTCGATAGTGTTCCACAGACAATTCTCTCTCTACATATTCATTCAATGATTAATTGTGAATCCGCTCTGTGACAGCTGCTGTTCTAGGCAGCTAGGATGAATCAGTTAACAAAACAAACTTTTTTGTCCTCGTGGAGCTTCCACTCTAGTAGTGTAGACAGCAAAGCAATAAAAAAAAAAAGTGTATTCTATAGCTCATGAGCAAGTGATTAGTGCTATGAGTAAAAATGTAGAAGAGGCGGGCGCTTGGGTGGCTCAGGGGGTTAAAGCCTCTGCCTTTGGCTCAGGTCATGATCTCAGAGTCCTGGGATCGGGCCCCGCATTAGGCTCTGCTCAGTGGGGAGACTGCTTCCCCGCCCTCTCCGCCTGCTTGTGATCTCTCTCTTTCCGTTAGATAAATAAAATCTTTTAAAAAAATGTAGAAGAGGGTAAAGGGGATGTGGGTGTGGGGGAGCAGGCTTGCGGTGTATGTGGCTAGAGGGTCACACCTGAGCAGACCAGAGAGCGGGGAGGGGGATCCACACCCATATAGTGGTAGGATCAGCATTTCCGCTTGGGAGAACAGCCAGTGCAATAGCCTAATGCAGCAATGGGTCTGGTGTTTTCAAGGAATTAAGGAGGGGACACAAGAAGCATAACTGTGTGCCTTCCCACATCTCCCCCAGGCTCTCCCAAACAGGGAATAGAAAGTCTGGAAACGAGAGGGAGAATGGGATTGCCAAGCCATTGCCAAACACTTACACTATAACACCTTTTTCTATTGTGTGTGCTTTTCCCACAGTCACATGACGCAGGGCATCCCATTTGACGACCCTCGGTTGGAGAGCTGCCAAATCCTCCCTCCGGCCCCTCGGAGGGTAGAGATGAGGAGGGATCCCGTACTGGGGTTTGGTTTCGTGGCCGGGAGTGAGAAGCCAGTAGTCGTTCGCTCCGTAACACCAGGTAAGCACCCGGCCCGCTCCTGGTCTCCTGGGGTCACCCGCCACACCCTGCACCAGCGACTGTCGCTGAGTCCCATAAGTTTCATACCATTCCTCGTTGAGCTGTGGAGCCTTGTGGAGCTTTTCCAACATCGGGATAGAGTCAGACCACCAGAGGGACACAAAGGGCTCTGCAGACTGGGTTTCAACTGCCAAAGGCATCATATCTTTTGACTTCGGAGAACACAGATCTATCATTTGTAACCATGGAAATGACCTACTTCTTAAAGTATGAATGCACATCAAAAGAGACAGGAGCTCTGCTGTATTTCGGTAAGTTCACGATTAAACTCCTTAGTGAACAAAAGCAGAAAGTAGCGCTGAAGTCACAGAGGATTTTAGTCATCGGAGCGCTTGGATTGTGTTTTGAGGATGCTCTCTTCTCCCCCCACTGGCCGCAGAATATAGTTCTGTACCCCGCTGTTGCCGGGCTGGACCAGGTTGCTGACTTTGGCCAACGGCCTATTAGCAGAGATGACACTCAGAGGCTTGACAAGTGCTTGTACTGTTGACCTTCTCTATTGGATTTCTGTCATGGCAGTGGCAGGAGAGTTTCCCTCAAGAGGCTCTTACCTTTTCAGCCCGTCTGTGCTCACCCGAAAGGCCCATATGCCTGAGAAGAAGTGACCATCAGACAGCCCACTGAATCAGACGCTAGTTTGTCATCCAGTAATGGCTGACCGATCACCAACGGGGCAAATCCCTAACATTCTGCAGTAGGAGCCAATCATTAATGTCCTCTGCCTCGGGCTTTCTTATTAGATGTCTGACATCCACACAGTTGAAAATAATGCCCTTAGAAGGTAATTACCTGAAGTGGGCCACCCTGGCCTTTCCAGAAACAAGGCTCTTTGACTGATTTCTTTCTTCATGATATGTATTTCTGAGCTTATCTTAATGGACTTGTACTGGATCTATTTTCACACAAAAGGAAATTGCCTTCCATACTGTTCCTCCTCAGGATTTGGCAAATCATGGACAGAGCTCCTGTGGTAAGGAGACTGCCCGGGTTTGATGGGTTTGGAACTCACCTCTGTCCCCATTACACGTGTTGAGCTTCCATGTTAATTCCTCTGCATTTCAGTTTGATGGACACTTCCCTGTGTCCTCTGGATAATGGGGCTCATGCTCATATCTATCTTCAAGGGTTTGGGAGAGAATGCAACATATTCTAAGAGTGCAGGTAGCTTTTCTCCATCCCCACATCTTTGTGCTTATTGTGCCGGCCACCAGTGCCCCTGCGGCCCTGGTCGCCATGCCTCACAAAACTGAAGGAATCGGGGACTTTGCTCTTAGCCAGGGAAAAGGATGCCAAACCTGTCAAGATCAAGAAAAATAAGGATCATGTGAAATTCAAAGTCCAGTGCAGCAGAAAACTTTATATCCTGGTCATCCCAGACAAAGCGGAGGCAGCCACGTGACGCTGTCCCTGTCCCCAGGTTTGGCAGTGAAGAAGCCAAAATGAAGCTGGTACACTGATTGGAACTATATTAAAATTTTAAAAGCTCAAAAAGTAAATAAATACATAAAGAAGCGCCAGGTACCTCCTTCTCATTTCAAAGATATTTATTGTTATTATTATTGTTATTATTACTAAACTCTAAAATATTTGGGCTACTGAGTCTGCCAGTTAAGGAGAATGAAAGGCATCTAGTGCGTAGTAGAGGTCTCAAAAGTTGATTGCATTTTTCATTTTTTTGACATCATATAGTCCAGGGTAAGCCCTGTGACCACAGTCAACTACCTTACAGACTCATACAGGGAAGAATCGGCTTCCTTTTCTCTCCCACCACTGACTCACCACACAACCTCTTCCTGTTTGCCAAGCTTCCACTTTTCTTAGCTGTAGGTCCTACCTCAATTCTCTTTATGGCATTGTTGAGTTTGACGCAGCTGAGAATTGTATTACTAAAATGAAAGAGATTTGTCACCTGCTGTGGTAACAAAATAATACACCCGTGTTGTGAAAAACATACAACATAGATTGTATAGAGGAGAACGTTAAAAAACCAGAATCACCTGAATTCCTACTACTCAGGGCGAGCCATTATTTTTTTTTTTAAGATTTTATTCGTTTATTAGAGAAAGAGAAAGAGACCATGCGAGAGAGAACACAAGCACAGGAAGTGGGAGAGGGAGAAGCAGGCTTCCCGCAGAGCAAGGGAGCCTGATGTGGGGCTCAATCCCAGGACCCTTCTCAGAAGGATCCTAAGCTGATCCTTCTCAGGTCAGGGTCGTGACCTGAGCCAAAGGCAGACACTTAATGACTGAGCCACCCAGGTGCCCCCAGGGTGAACCATTATTGTGTCTGGAGAGGAGACAAGTCTGTGTACGAGGGTGCATACATTATACGTCATATGTATGAGCTATACAATGTAGGATAGGTGTGTGCGCACACATCTTTTCCTGAGTGGGGTGACATTGAGCATGCTGCTTTCTGATAGAGGGACACTAACATCTCTGGTTCTGAGACTCTCTTAAAGAGGAGTCCTCTCCAGAGCAGGCAGGAGATCTGAGTGTTGTTCTAGGTTTTCCTGTACTACCTCATCGTTCCTTTAACCTCTTCCCTTCTTTGCCCTTGACTCTTCTGAGTCAGACACTGACATCTCATCTTCGACAATTTTGAGAACAGTGGACAAAAGTGAAACAGGTCAAAGATTACCATTTCCGATCATTTTGGGGGTGTGAAAATAGTGGTCCAAGAAATTGTGGCTTTCATAAAAATGACTCTGCTGAGGTCTCAAATGGTTTCTGTGGCCTGACTAGATTTTCTGCGCCAGACACCCCAGCCTTCAGAGTATGGGGCACGAAACAATTCTCTGAAAGGAGCTGTGTCTTGCTTCCCTTGGAAGTTCTTGGTTTAAGTTGCTTGGTTTTTTTTTTAGATTTTATTTATTTATTTGACAGAGATCACAAGTAGGCAGAGAGGCAGGCAGAGAGAGAGGGGGAAGCAGGCTCCCCGCTGAGCAGAGAGCCCGATACGGGGCTCGATCCCAGGACCCTGGGATCATGACCTGAGCTGAAGGCAGAGGCTTAACCCACTCAGCCACCCAGGCACCCCTTAAGTTGCTTGATTAAACAAGAATATTTCCATTTGGCCAAAAAGCCTGGGTCAGATGTAAAAGTATGGCCTAATCGGCAGGTGGTTTTCGCAGGAAAGTAGTTAACGTCCATCAGCCGATCCGCGTGAACATTTTTCAGCATTTGATCAGCATGTGATTTCTAACCATTTGTTGGACTGAATTTGAGTGAATGTTTGCAGATAATCCAACGGTTCTATAAACTCTCTTAAGTGATTTTCAGAATTTCTTATGTGTACAAACACTGAATCTCAGTTCCCACATCTTGAAATGAATATTTTTTATCACGATATGAGGAAATATTAAGGTTTTCCCTACTTTTCTACTACCCAGACAGAAGATTCATTTATGCTCCAGCTTCAGTGACGCATATGCTGAGTGTCTGGGTGGGTGGGAAGCATCTGAATTCCCTTGAGATCCCGTCTCTGGCTGTGAAGTGCTCATTTCAATTACTGAATAAAGTAATCGCAACAATATTTGAGAGATCATCTTTCAGCTGCACCTATGACCTAGTGACAGACCTGGAAGTAAAATGAAAATTATAGTACCCTATCAATATTTGGGAGGTAATTACATTCGACATGGAGGTAGTTGAAATATTCATTTATAGGTTTTATTTAATACTGATGTATGCTTTGTGCAGTTGTGGCTTTAAGTTTATGTGGCAGGAGACCTGGCAGTGACCAGTTTTTAAATTATAGGAGCAAGTTCAAAAGAGATGCCGGTCACCCTGAACTTGCCCGAGTCCACAGACCTAAGCTGCAGCCGGATTCTACCCTTTAAGCCATTTCTTCAACCTGTGTGAGCCTGGGGTCTCTCATTCTATGGAAGGGATCGTAAGTGTCATTGGGGTTCTAGGCAAGGCAGCTAGGCCCTTGCCTGGCATGTAATAAATGCTCAGCAAACACTAGCTCCCTGCCTCCTTGCAAAAACCAATGGAAGAGACTCTGATGGACCAAGACAAACACAAGAGTCATCTGTCCTCTCGTGCGAGCATGGGCACGTGCACCCAGGCTCGGTCCCTGCCACGGTCCCAGCCACAGAAGGGACCAAACAACCTCAGCCCCCAGCTGATACGACTGTCTGCTGCTTCCTGAACAATCCCAGCTTTAGCTCTGCTTCCTTGCCCTCACCTTTTAGACAAGAATAATGAAGATGCCCCCACTTCTTGAGCCTCCCCAGAAGCACATAACACAGGCCCCATCCCATCAGTCCTTCCTCCGATGGGCTTGCTGCCTCCCAGTTGCCCACAGTGTGGGGCCTCCCTGGTTGTGCTGAGTAAGTAAATGCAACTTTGTTGAGGTCCCTGTGTGCCCAGGTGACGGCAGCTTTGGCCGCAGGCCGTCTACACAGCTGGGTGGCCATCCCTTTGGGGCAACACCTTCTTTTAGGGGCTTCCACACTAGTATACTCAGTTGACCAGCAGCATCTGGAGCCCTTGGGAGCTGGTGACCAGCGCGTTACCTCACCGTTGCTCCTCCGAATCTCCGGAATCGGTCTGCAGGGGGCCAAAGTCCCCGGGATTGCGTGTGTCCATTCAAGTGTGAGGATTTCCTAGGCCGCTGTGTCTCAAGCCTGCCGGGAAAGTTCTAGAGAAATGCCAATGCCTGCTTCCCACCTCCAAAGATTCTGATTTAATTGGCTGGGGTGTAGCCTAAGCCTCTGGAGTTTATTCAGAACTCCCCAGTTCATTCTTTCTCTCTCTCTTTTTAAAATAAGCTCTATTCCCAACATGGGGCTTGACCTCATGACCCTGAGACCAAGATTCACGTGCTCCACCGACCAAACCAGCCAGGCACCCCTCCCCAGGTCTCTCTAATGTGCAACCGGGGTTGGGTTTTCTTTTGGCGGACAACAGCAGGTGCTGACGATGAGCGGTGACAGGCGAGGAGGACACGGATGGATGGGTGATGGTCTTCTCACCTGCGCTTCGCTCTCCTTTGTCTCCAGGTGGCCCCTCCGAAGGCAAGCTGATTCCGGGAGATCAGATTGTAATGATTAACGATGAGCCGGTCAGCGCTGCGCCGAGGGAGCGGGTCATCGACCTGGTCAGGTGAGTGACTCCCTCTCTCCTGGGCCCTGTTCTGCTGTGAGGGCTGATGCGCAGCTCTGAGACCTCATCCTGTGGAGGAATGGCTTCCTGTGAGCCAGTGAAGCGCAGTGTTTAACACGAGCCCACGTGTTCACCTTGACGGTGCTGGCGACACTGACCTCTAGCCTAAAAACGCATGCCCCCCTAAGCACCAAACACCCAGTCGCCCATTCTCTGTTAACTGCCAGGGTGCATATGCTTCAGCTGGAATGTTCTTTGGCTCCTACTTTCATTGCTATATCCCAAGGTTGCCTTTTTTTCCCCTTCCAGCCTTACTGACACATTGATAATGCCTAATTGAGGAGGTCAAAATGCAATACCCGAATTCCATATAAGTGAAGAGTAATCTTACATAATCCCATGGATATGCAAACATAGAGTTCACTGATTTTTCATACTTGACTGAGTGATTCATTACTGAATTATGAAAGCATCAACCGAAGCAAAAGGATAGTTAGGTCAAGGCTGTGACAGTTTAAAAATGTGCTTTTAGTGTATTGGCTTAGCTTGATCATCGATGTAAATAATTCATTGTATGATAGTCTTAGTGGAGCACCAGAAAATCTGTTTTATGTGATGTTAAAATATTGGTCAAGAAATCCTTGAAGCCCACTGGAGTTCCTCTCCCACAGCGTACTCAGGGCGAAAAGGGGTCATTAGAAGTTAGAAATGAAGCTATGTCTATTGTATGAGCAGATCCGCATGTGCTCTGGGGGTGTTAAGGGATAATGGGTGTGTGACACTTGCCTTTTATAAACCGATTTTTTTCCCAAACAATATTGAAGCAGAAGCTAAAGCTATCAGAACATTTTAAACTGAAAAGGGGATCTTCTAACATTGATGCTCTTTCATTACAAAATGTACATCTGTACTTTGAAAAGGCATTAAGTGGAGCGTCTCGGGGGTTTTCCAGAGAAAGTTTCTTTCCCAAGTTCTGCAGCTTCTGCTTCACAGAGAAGCACTGGAGGGTCCTGTCAGTCCTTGGAAGGACTGGGAGAGGGGTAAGAAGACAGAGAAATAGAAATAGAGGCCGCTTACTTTTCGGGTGAGCAACATTTCCAGTTTGAGCCCAGCAAGGCCCACCTCCGGGGCAACCTCTCAGTTCTAGAAGGGTTGGCCATCCTACTTTTCCGTGTAGACCCAGGGGCATAGAGCCTTTGCAACTGGCTGGCCAAGTCTGCAAGGGGCATCCGTGTCTCCCAACGGTTCCTCCTTGTGAATGGGCACCGAGGTTCATGTTAGACCCCACCGTGCATCAGGAGTGAGACCTGACAACACCTCCCATTTTCCTGGGGGCCGGGACTGCAAGAATCTGGGGGTGACTCTGTATTGTCAAGCCCCAGGGAGGGAGCTGCGGTGTTATCATTTGGAGCCACTTGTCTCTTGAGAGGCTTGTGGTTGTCAGCGGGGACACGTGTTGTCCAGGCAGGCTCCGAGCCTTATGCAGGCCTGCATCCTGGAGTGCCTTGTTCAGGCCTGATGGCAGGCCACGGGCTTCTTTTGTACCCCCCTGGGCACACCCTTCCGTAATCAGTTCTGTTGGCCTGTGTCCCCGGAGGATGGTAGGGGAACGAAGACGCCTGTGTGGGTGCTGGGACTGGCTGGCTCGCTGCAGGACAGAGACACGGCAGCCAGGTCTGAAAGTGTGATCATCTCCCAGCAATCCTAACGGCGCGTCTTGGGAGAGGCTTCCCCAAAAATGGTTTCCTTCTGTGGTAACGCGTTTGGAAGAAAATGACCTCACCTTAAACAAAGTCTCTAGAGAACTTTCTGTGTACCAGGGCCCAGCGTAGTTGTGTGGACTAAATGAAAGACAGCTCGCGGTCCACATCTAGCCTGCCACCTGTCTCTGCACAGCCCATGAGCTAAGAATGGTTTGTACCATTTTTAAATGGCTGGGGAAAAAAAGTACAAGAAGAATATTTTGTGACACATGCACTCCATGTGAAATGCAAGTTTTCAGAGTCCATAAATAACATGCCAACAGTCGCACGCCACCATTCTATGCGTCGCCTCAGAGGGTTTTCTCCCTGCGGTAGCAGAGCTGGGTACTTGTGACGACACCCATCTGGCCCTTGAGAGGACAAGTTTGTCAACCCCTCTCGCAGGAGAGAGTAAAGGAACTAATGGCATTTTCGTCAGTGATTCCTGCAACGAGCCTGCATCCTGGAGCACGAGGTTGTGTTTGAAATGGAAAGCATGTATGCTTTTTAAACATTATGAAATACCTCGGGTGCCTAAACTCCCGTTCCCCTGTCAAGGCCAACCCCTGGGGTCAGAGGTCGGAGGGCAATAGGTGAGAGCTGAGGTCTTCTCGCCAAACTGCCTGCAGTCAGAGCCCCCCCTTGGTCAGTGGGGGCTGCTCCTCTGACTGGCACTGGCTGTCGACTCCCTTGGTGGCATTGGTCCCTACAAGCTGACCGTCCCCTGAAGCTCACTCACGAAGTCTCTGGAGGCAGGAAGGGACACATCCTGAGGAGCCACCCCATATGCACGGGGGCCTGGCACCAGCAAGACCAGCTACCCTCCGGGTTGTCTGCTTGAACCCGTCACACAGGACAGGAAGTCACCTCTCCCTGGATCTCGGCCCTTCTGACAACACCAAAGATCCCGCTTTCAACTCCTTATGTGGGCTGGAGGAGGAAAGGGGTGGAGGAGGTGCTGGCTGGCAGTAGCAGATCCCATGGTGCCTCTTTCTAGAAAGTTCTGGGGGGTCCCACTTGTTTGCGACTCCCTTTAGAATGTGGTCTGAGTCTCTTCGTGGGTGTCCCATTGCTGTGTGACAGGGACACTGTTTAAATCCAGAATGCAGCTGGATGTGGTGGAATCAGGTGACCTGGATCCTACATCCCATGAGAGAAGAGACCTCGTCTGTGTCACCCCCTTCTGTGTCCCCACGACCTGCTCCAAAGCCGGGCATGTAGGAGGTGCTCAGTGGCTGTGCGTTGAGTGAGTGGGTGGGCTCTGAAGAGCGCTTTGTGAAAGCTCCCGATTTCTATGGCTTCCTCCAGCCCATCCTTCAGTTCAAGTTCTGCAAGCATGAATGTGAGCTAAGGGGTCCACCTCTCAGGAAACCTCTGTTTGATCAGGCAGCCACTGTGTACACGGGACACAGAGCGAAGGCACCAGACCCCGGGGGTGGGGTGGGGATGAGACAGCACCCAGCCCTCCGGGAGCCGATGGTCCTTGCCACCATGCCTAGTGCTGTCTCTTCAGGATGGACCTCCTCGAGACAGACAAGACCCCACATCGAGCCCTTAGGGGAGTTTGGTCAGATTCGAAGGGATATTGCTAGTGAGAAAAACGCATTGGCCATGGATGCCATTGAGATGATGAACGTGTCCCACAACCCTCAAGGTTGCTCCCTTTCATCTCCATGCAATCCATTTATCTGCATAAAAGTAACAAGGTGCTTTCTTTTAACCAAAGAAAGCCTCGCACAATAATAACACGGTGCGGTTCACGGAGGTGAGATGAAGTTGGTGGCTGAGTTCCTATTGTGGCTGATACCTTCCAACTCATTAAGCCAGAATTCAGGGGCACCTCGATGGCTCAGTAGGTTAAAGCCTCTGCCTTCGGCTCAGGTCATGATCGCAGGGTCCTAGGATCAAGCCCCGCATCAGGCTCTCTGCTCAGCAGGGAGCCTGCTTCCTCCTCTCTCTCTGCCTACTTGTGATCTCTGTCTGTCAAATAAATAAATAACATCTTAAAAAAAAACCCAGAATTTGGAAATAACCCATTTCTCACTAATGAAAAAGTTCGAGTATTAGAAAAATCTTCCCGTGCCTTCCCATCAGCTTAGTCATCTGTCTGCCATATGTGTACGATCCTTTAAAAACGGGGCTTGAGTCACATCATCCCTGGGCTTCTCAGCCGATACGTGTTTTAATGTCTGTGTCTTACACAAGATAAATTCCTTCTCTCTTTAATAAAATAGCCCATTTTCTTTGCCACTAAGGAAATTCAGAAAAACACTCATCATTTTAATAACCCTGTAAAATTTGCTCTTTAAAAATTGGTATCCAGAGGCGCCTGGGTGGCTCAATGGGTTAAAGCCTTTGCCTTCGGCTCAGGTCATGATCTCAGGGTCCTGGGATTGAGCCCCTCATCGGGCTCTCTGCTCAGCGGGGAGCCTGCTTCCTCCTCTCTCTCTGCCTGCCTCTCTGCCTACTTGTGATCTGTCAAATAAATAAATGAAATCTTTAAAAAAAAAAAAGCCACATGCCATTTAAAAAAAAAATTGGTATCCATTCACCACTTGCCTAAGTGGTTTCATCTTGTTTTGTTCTTTTTTCTCCCATCACAGCATTTGCTTGCGGATCTTTTTTTTCTTCTTTTTCTTCTTTCCAGATACATTTGTGTTTCTTTGTGGGTTATTTTTCTTATCATTTGGTTGCTCTATGATAGAAAATTATTTATTTTTCTAGAGAAAATGAAGGAGTTTCTTAGAGACCAATTTACTACTATAGTAACCACATTTGGGTTTTTTCATGTGTCCTCAGATGGAGCTATAATTGCTGTGCTGAAATTAGACGAGTTCTGTTCATTTCACAGTTTTCTAAGTTCTTAACTCGGTCTCATACTTTATAGCGGCCAAGGAGCAAAATCTTTGCAGCATTCTTGCCCTTTGCAAATTACCATATCTTTCTTCTCTAGAAGTAGCCGCGGATAATTTCCCCGGGCTTTTCATAATTAGACAAATTAACTTGAAATAATTTCCAAAATTTTATTTTTGAAAACTAAGGAGTATAATTGCTCGTAGACATCATGAATCATGCCCCATCCCTCAAGGCTAGCCAACCCAACTCAACTCGTTTGAGTTCAACAAACGATTACTGAGCATTAACTAGGTAACAGACGATGGGGCGGGTGCTGGCAATGTATAAATACCAAAGACATGATTCTTGCCCTTCAGGAGGAGACTTCCAGCTAATTGCCCTGTACTTGTGAGTGTTGCAAGGCTGCAGCGGAGAGTAGGTAGCGTTGGGAAGGAATGTTTGATGAGGTCGGATGGGGAGGTAGAAGAGTGTAATGAAGTGGCAATGTGTAGCTGTGAACCCTGGGTGGAAGAGCAGGTTCATGGCTGGAGAGAGGCTTGTCACATACATCTTGGCTCGTCCCCGGAAACCCCAGACCCTCCTGATGGACACTTACTTTCCCACCTGCAGATAGAGAAATATCCATTGTCCGCATGGCTGTCCTAAACCGTGACGTCAAAGTTTGGTCCTGCCTTCCTGCAGTCACCCCTTCAAGGCAGCAACAGAGCTCCTGGCTTGGGTTGGACTGGAGGCATTTGTCTTTGGGGAGTCAGGACCCGTCTGAGAATTGGATGAATAGTGTGGACCTGCGCCTCCAACTAGAAGAATCCACGGGCACACACGGTTTTGCCTATAGTGTCAGAATGGTTCTCAACCGCCATCCCCAGATGCCACTCCCGGTTTTAGAGCCCTGGCAGCAGATTCTGAAAGTGTGGGCTCCCATCCTTTCCCTTTGTCTCCATCAGAAGGCGACATGAAGAGCCAGACGTGTGAGCAGCTCCGTCTTACCCCTTCCCATCATGGCAGTGAAAGCTGAGGGCAGCCCACCCCATGATGAGAAGGCACGAGGGTCAAACTGGAAACTAGTTCCCCTTCCTCCATCCCCTGCAGTGAGGCAGCTAACCATCCCTCCATCTGTCTCCTTGCACTGCCTAGTCTGATTATGCCTGCTGATCTAATTAATGAGCTGTGCTAGAGCTCCAGCCACATCTAGAGAAGATTGTCCACATCTATCAGACACATCGTCCCTTCTGTACTAATGTTCTGTGACTGGACAGCTTTTCTGGGGAGCATTAGGCTTCTTCCCGATAAGTAACTAGAATACGAATACGAATAGATGAAAAGGGGTGCATCATCACTTTAATTCACGAAGGACAAACACGAATTTTTAGCGACATTCCTTTTGCCTAAGTAACTAATATGTATAAACACATGCCAGGCGATGTACACATTTCTTTCTAAGGCCAGGATGATCATCCCAACAATTACAACCAGGACGCTGATACAACAAGCGAGCCAACTCACGTCCATAGTCGAAGCCAGAGCTTTGCGTATAACTCACTGCTAAGGGTAACATTTTTGACTTTCAGGAGAAAAAAAGAAAATGTAATGGGTCGCATCCCAACTAAGAGAGTCTACATGGAGCAAGTTCTTATCACATGCTAAACTCTTTCATTCCTTAATATTCAGACCAGATAATGCTCACACAGCACTCACTATATACCCTGTCCCGTGTACATTTAGTATATCAACTGATTCAGTCCTCACAATGGTCCCTGGGTACAGGGGTGACCTCTAATTTATAGGTGGGGAACCCAAAGTGCAGAAAGGTTGAGAATGTGCCCAAGAGCCCCTAGCTAGTCAGTGGTGGAGTGAAACGCAGTCTGCCTCCTTAGTGACCGTGCTTTACCTGACTGTGCTTTACCTGTTCAGCTCATGTTTCTTGCAACAGCCCTAGCAGCAAGTATTGTTTCTGGTACCCCTGTTACAGCCTGGAAGAGGGAGCTTAAAGAAGTTAAAGCAGTTGCTTAGGGCAAGTAGGGAGGCACGCAGCGGGGGTGGAACAAGCCAGTAGGAAAATTACCAGGACCTGTCGGTTCATGCAGGACCAAGCCTAGTCACCAAGTACTCATTTGGTGGGCCCATCCAACAATGGACCTAGATTTGGCCCCGAGATCATGAGTCTGAGCACCTCCGTTCTTGAATTATACGTACAGAGCCCGTCTCCTACCCCAGGTTTGCCAAGGCTTTGCTTGGATTTTCGCAGGATGTACTCGGGAGTCCCTTCTTGCTGTCCTCTGTGGGAAATTGGCAAGAGCTTGACGGCAAGAAACCATTTAGAAGGGACCCATCTACAAATCAGATCTTGGCCCCTCTGTCTTTTGATCAGGCTCTCCTCGCCAGAATTATAATGGAAAGTCAAATCAGATCATGTTCCACGGGCACGGCGTCTGCAAAGGAATCTATATGGAGGGTCACCTTCCTGTCTCATTTCAGCTGGGCTTAGATGCATCACGATGCTGCTTAGTGAAATAACAAAGCAGAGAGCAGCCACCGAGCATCAGGCATATAAAATATGCATGATGATGTAGGATATAATAAGGCCTTATTAGAGGAAGACTGGCAAGCAATTTCAGTGAAAACAGAAAAGACCAGCCCCTCGGTATGCTGACACGGCACATAGTAGACTCACCAAATACACACTTGCAGTGTACACGTTTCCTGGCATTTGCGAATTACAGAGCCGGGGGGGCGGGGGAGAAGGTCAGTGATTCTAGAAAATGGGATGTGTGGGAAAACCTTTTAATAAGGACAAAGTAGAAAAAGTGATTTGAGTCCATAGTTCATAAAGGTTATAATGAGAATTAATAAGAAAAGTGGTTTCATCCACATTATTGCAGCGTGCCTTATATCTTGTTGATGAGCATCTCCTCATCTCTCACTAGATCTCTCCGTTACTCTGTATCCTTTTGTGCAACTCATGGATGGTGAATGGATGTCGGAGATTGAAGAATAGGGAACAAGTTTTCAACTAGGGCATATTTTCGGTGATCTCCTACGATTGACACTACTGAACGTCTTCACATCTTATGTACCTGAAGAAAAAATGATAGAAGATGATTATTGGCCCTATGCTATGTTCTACTGATCTTTGAGATAAATTATTCCACAGACTTTCTAGAAGTAGCTGAAAAGAAACAAAAAACACATCCCAGTGAGCCTGCAGTCAGAACATACCCAGGACCAAATAGAAGCCCCATTTCCCAGAGATTTTAATAGAAGATCTCAGGAGCTTAACACCTGAACCTATCTCTACAGCCAACACAGTGGGTAGGCAAGAATCTCAGGCCACATGCTCACATGGCCAAGAAGCATATCTTTTTTTTTTTTTTAAGTAATCTCTATGCCCAACATGGAACTTAAACTCACAACCCCAAGATCAGGAGTCACATGCTCTCCTGACTCAGCCAGCCTGGCACCCCAGAGGTATACTGTTATTTATCTGTTGTATATAACAATCTAAATTATTCCTAGTTCCTATCCTAGGGTATGGTCAGTGTGTTCCATTTTCCACAGTGCTGCATCTCCATCGGGCAGGTTGCTTGAACAGGAGGAGGCTTGGGGGAGGCGAAGCAGATCCGCCTTGCCCGCATCTTCCATCTTACTAGAATTTGCTGAGATACCTTTGTGCCCATCTGGTCTGCCTGTAGTCACTCACCTTGGCTGGGAGCTACTGTGGCGTCCCTTGTTCACTGCTGTCAGCACTTCCTCAGCCACTTGTCCATCATCTTGGGTACACTTGCCCCTCCTGCACCATATTAGGACATGGACTCCTCTCTAGGGCTCATTTCCTCCAGGGTCTTGTCACCCTCCCAGGGTTCTGAGTACAAAAAAATGTACGGGTCATTGTACTCTTTCATTCCACCAGACTATTTGGGGGTTCCCAAAAGAATCTTCCTGGAGAATAAGTTTCTGAAAAGAGGGGATGATGCATGCTCTTTCACAGGCACTCCCAATTTGGTACTCTTCTAAGTGCCCTAAGATTCGCTCTGTCTCCCCGTCCTCTGACCAGTCCCCATGCCAGAGAGGAGTAAGCTTTTCTCTGCTATGTTGAATGTCCTTCCTAGCCTTATTTTTTACCCTCGGTTCCTGGAACCTAGTTATTTTTCCACTTCTGACCACATGGGCAAAGGAATAGAGCGGATCCAGCAGAGCCAAGAAATGAGAAGAGAGGGCATGGAGGGGAGAGGGGACACTGGTGGATATTTCAGAATACTGTCCTGTTAACTGATGAAAATTCGTGTGGCAGAGAAATCAGAAAAAGGTGAATTCAAAGGCTACATTCGAAATGGATTTGCTGTGTGTGACGTTGGGCAAGGACTTCATTTACATAAGCCTGTCTCTTAAGCCATAAAATGGAGATCTATCTCATACAATCGTGAGAGCTAGCTAAGCCAGGATGACACCATGTATGCGAGAGCACTTGGTGACTTCTAATCAGGCAGGTCGTTGTGTCACATGTTGTCATTAATGCTCATGAAACTGCAGAGCAAGAGATTGGAACACAATCCAGATATGCAGTCAAAACCAAAGAGAGGAACCTTAGCAGAAACTGAGTTTTGTTTTATTTTTGTTTTTGTTTTTTTGTTTTTTTTTGTTTTTTTTAGAAATTTAGTCTTTTAGGATGAAGAAAACTTGAGGAATGATGAAAAAGCCCAGAAGGCCCCCAGGGTTTGTTGGCAGAGCTAGCCAAGGCTCAGCCCTAGAGCGCTGGAACCCAGCAGCGTTGATCAGCGAACTTGACTCGGGCACTCACACAGGTGTGCAGCAGGGCAGTGAGGTGATGGCTAGAACAAGAGAGATCCGGTGTCATGTCATGTGGGTGAAGGGGGTGTGGGCAGATCTGGGAGCTGTTGGCATGTGCCCTGCTGAAGTTAGGAACGACCTGAACCGGGGGTCGGTAAGCGTTTTCTGCAAAGAACCAGGTTGTACATATTTTAGGCTTTGTGGGCCATATGGTCGCTGTCACAACAACCCTGTTCTGCCATTGTAGCACAGAAGCAGCCATAAGTAATATGTAAACAAATGAGTGTGGCTGGGTTCCAGTAAAACTTTGTTTACAGAAACAGAGAAGGACAAATTTAGTTCCGAGGCTGTTGTCTACTGGCCCCTGACTTAAAGCAATGAAACTTTGTGACCTGTTCTGAAGATAAGGGGACCAGAGAGGCAGAGCAATAAAGCAGAGGGTGCTGGGTGTTTTTTGTTGTTGTTGTTGTTTTGCTAGCAAAAATAGTAAAGATAACACCAATATGATGAACTCTGTGGCAACCTAAAATCCTTTTTGGAAAGTGGAGTCATGGCAAAAAAAAAAAAAAAAAAAAGGCAACAAGCAAGCAGATACACATCACAGATTTCTGTATTGCTTTCTCTTATCCTCCCCAGTCAGCCCCCAAAGTTAATTACTCCCGTATCTTGAGCCACTGAAATGTACAGAGGCCTTTATTATAATCTATACCACCCAAGGTTAGCCGTATTTGTAAACTTGCTGGTCTCTGTCACGAGTCTGTGTTTCTTAGTGACAAGGACCCGGATTAGGGGAACACTGGCTGCCATAACAAACCCCAAACCATGCCATGCTTCAGTCGCAATGGGGATTTGTAAATGACATAAGGTCCGTCATGAGTGCTCCTGACTGGTGCACAGCTCCCCCTCCCGCGGGGCGGGGCCGAAGCCCAGGGATGCAACCCAGACCCCACCTGGTCTGTGACTGCCGTCTTCAGCATGCTGCCCGGCTTTGTCCTTGTCATATGGCAGAGAGGGAAGAGTTTGGAAGGGTATGTGGGAGGGTTTGCCAGGCCAGGCCTGGAAGGAAGGGGGTGGGGATATACAGCGCTTGCACTCCCCTCGCTTTGGTAGGAAGTCAGCCACATGGGGAGCTGGGTGTGCGGTCCAGCCGTGCGGTGGATAGGTGAAGCCGGTTTGCGGAGCACTCGGCCACTTTCGGCACAGATCGTCTTTTATTCATTAAGGCTAGCCTTCGTGCTAGTGGAAGGCCCAGTACAAAATTGAACAGAAGTAAATGTTTCCAGGAAGTTCCCTGCAAGGGGATTTAATGTGGAACTGCCTTTTACATGATTACATACAATCCATTTCATTATTCCTTTGATCGAATCTAAACAAGTTCTTAACCTTTTCAGCAGTCGTGTCTGAAGCAGGTCCGTGGTTTGTCTCATGCCTTTGCATACATGTTGGTTTTAGTCTGGACTTCCCCAGCTCAGCTCATTGTCCTATCTATGCCTACCTCACTTTTCCTGACTTCGCCTCAGCCTCTTCGCATCACCTTGCCCTCTGCTCATAGATTAGAAATGGGGTATTTAGTAAGTGGTTCAAGTTACCATTCTGGAATTAAACTTTCCCTTGGCCTCAAGATGGTGTCGGATCCCATACCCAGCATGACCAGAGTTACATTTATGCCCATACTGAAGATGCCCACTAGTGGACATTCAATTTCTCTTTTCTCTAAGAAAACGCAGTGTGGCCTTTTAAAAGTTGTATTTGTGCCAGACATGTATTGCTTACATGTGAGCCAACAAGTAAACATCCTCCCTTCCTGACTGAATCGGCATTAGCGCTGTGTAATCTTCCCATGCCCCCTGGTCATGAAGATGCCAAGCGTAGGGGTGTGAGATTGACCTGCGTGGGGGACAGAGAAGATCGGGGTTCTTCCCCAGGCATCTCCCAACCAGCCCTGTCAAGCTGGGCATTTCACAGCCCCAAAAGTTTGTGATGTAGGATCGTGGTCATTGTGTGTGAGACCGTTCTTCATTGTCAAGGTCTGCCCTTGAATGGAAGGACATTTGACATCTGGCGCCTCATCCACTAAACTCCGGTGGTGCTCCCCAATGACTGGGGATGTCCTTGCCCCATTGAAGACCACTGGAGGTGAGAGTTATGAAATCTTGGCCACCTTAAACATGCTACGATCAGTAGTAGACACCTCTCCCCTTTCTCTCAAGAGGGTGTCATTTCCAGTTCCCCCAGGTGAATAGTTCCCTAGTGAGTGGGAATGTCCAAAGATGGAGAAATATACATGAAATGGTTGGGAAGAGAGGAGGGGAGGTAATGAGGCAAGTCCTGTCCCTGTTCCCAGGCAACAGAGCACAGAGCAGGGAGGCAGCAGTCATCAAAAGCCACCCTCTCCCTGCTGGGAGTCCAGATGGCGTGGTAGCAGAGACCCTATGTTCATAAACTAAATGGTGAGACCGTGAATTTTCGTTATAAATAGGATCTATAAAAAATGTATTGGCTTGTAAATCTCAGGCAGAAAAGGATTCTTTGCACAAGTAAGATGCAAGGAGAGATTTTGTACTCCCTTGCCACTCTTTGGCTTGCTTGTTTTTTCAAGCAAACGAAAACCACTGAAAGAGGTCCTTGAACCCCAGTTTCACAAACAAGGAAACATGAAGCCACCACCACCATTTATGAACCCCACCTCTGGGCCCCACACACCAAATCCTAGCACTTCTCTGGGACTGGGAGTAATCAGAATCCTTTCTAGTTAAGAAAACAGGGTCCAACTCATGCTGAGTGTCTTCTGGGCTCGATGCTACGCTAGCGGAATTCTATGATTTGCTCAAGGTCAGTTGAGAAATACTTGAGGAAACCAGGAAGTCAGTCCCATGTCCATCTATGGTATGTGCTGTCCCTTACGCCATGCCGCCACTTGGTGTCCGGGGGACCCTTGAGCCCTGAGCAGACCCATCTCTGGTGGCTGTGTGGGTTAGCACCAGAGCACCCGTCCTGAATGGTGAGAGCCGAGTGACATCTCCAGGACCCTCATGTGACCTGGGCAAGAAGGGAACTCTCCCCAGACACAACTAAGAATATGTCTCCCACCAGGCCACCGGGCAGGAGTTCAGAGTAGAGATACATTGAGTAGAAATAATTTTTTTTTTAAGGATGTTTTTCACAACTAGTGTTATGGGGTTAAAATTTTGTACCTGCTACCTAGTCTTTTTCTTACATTGGACAAAATGCACATGCAGGGAAAAGGAAGACTTTCTTGAAGGCCATTTGTCCACTCTGAAATGCTTGTGTCTATCAAATCAGCAACGGGGGTGTCTGGAAGGCTCAGTCAGCTCAGCGTCCCACTCTTGGTTTTGGTTCAGATCATGATCTCAAGGTTGTGGGATCAAGCCCCATGTTGACTCTGTCCTCAGCAGGGAGTCTGCTTGGGATTCTCTCCTTCTCCCTCTCCTTCTGCCCCTTGCCCACGCTCTGTCCAATAAATTAAAAAAAAATCTTTCAAAGCAGCTTTTATTTCAACATTTTGGCTTCTCAGTATCCTGTATATTATAAATCAGTCTTTATTAAGCAAATTATGTGCCAGCACATAGTAGATTAAAAAGCAGTTAATAAGCCATTTGATTACAACTTAAAAGATGAAATATAAGCTCATTTACTCTGTAAGTTACATATGTTTAGACAGAAAAGTACCAAGAAAAAATTACGAATCTTGGCATTTTGACAGCAGTATGTGTAATATATTATTATTCTAAACTAGATTTCATTTCTATTTCCACATCTTTGCTTTCTCGTATCCTGAGTATCTCCCATTTAAACAACCAAGGCAAAATTTGTTGTTTATTCTAGATCAAATAATAAAGGACCCAGAAAGCAAAAGATTTGTTAGTTTCCCTCCATATGAGAATTTATCACTATTAGACATCCTTCTTTTCCTTTTACCTCCTTGCTGCTATTTATTTATATATCTATGCACAAAATAGTCTACATCTCTGTGTCTAATAAATGGGACTGCTCTGTGGGCTGAGCATTCTTGGGTTTTTATAAGAAGAATGTCAGAACTGAATTTTCATCACACGCTCTGAAACTCTGCCCCAGGGTGTTTTCATTTATATTTAATGTTAAATCAAGGATATTAGAGGTGGAACAGACTGTTCCTCATTGAACCCAATCAACAGTATCAGCTCACTTTGAATTCTGGAAATAACAGCGAACGTTCTTTCTCATAGAGCACTTCAGGGTGTCTGGGTGACTAGGACCTTGGTAATTTCAAAACTGAATAGCCAAACACAATAACAAAACCAGCCTCTCTTGGGGTTTATAATAAAACATACCAAGTTTGGGGAAAGCTTCTAGAAGTGTGACCATTTTTTTTGAAGACTCACACTTCTCGCCCTTTAACTTCCTGCATCTATTATGTGTCTTAAACATAGTGAGGTACCAGTTTCCACTATTTTACGAAGTAATACAATACATGGGAGGCCCTTAAGGGTGGCCTTCCTCTGTAATTTGTTTTCTTTTCTCCATGAAGTCCCTTTCCTTGGTCTCACAAATATACAGTAGTTCTTAAAAATAGCATAGCTGTGATTAATAAGAGCCTTTCAGGCAGATGTGGAATGTAATTCAAACTGGCTTAAGCAAAAAAATGAATCCAGTGACTGGTGGAACTCCAAACAGATCGATGGTGCAGCTGGGCAGGCCTAAGAGAAGTCAGGTGTTGAAACCCAATGGAGACAAGAGTCCTTTGTCCACCATCTTTGGCCTTGGGCCACTTTCCTGTGTTCGCTTCTCTAGGAGAGCTCTCTCCAAGTAGTGGTGAGGCTAAACCAGACCTCAAGGCTTGCAAGCCACCAGCTTAACAACTCAAGAGGGTGAGGACACACCATTTTCCCCAAATATCTAAGCCGCCTTCCCAGACAGGGCATTTACTGGCCCAGTATGGTGACTGTCTACCCCTAAATAAATTACTGGTGCTTTGGGAGTAGACTGTGCCCTGGGGGCTGGTGGGGGGGCAGGTCTGGGTCATATGATGAAGATGGGATCAGCCCTGCCTGGAGTTTTAGGGCCTGAGAGTTGGAGAGGTTGGCTCTGCAAAGGATATCTGGTGGCCATTTCTAGAAGAGTGGACTGAATCCTGGTCAAGCCAAGGAAACCACTGCTGACATTATGAGTCCGTCATGGCTGCGGGTTTTTTGGGAAACATTTTATGATGGAAAAATCTTGAAAAAGATCATAAGTGTTGAGAAAAGTGTAGTCAACACATGTTGCCATCACCCAGTTTCAACCGTCCTCACTCATGGCCAGTCAGTCATCCATACCCCAGGACACCCTCTATTCTTTCATGACATTGAAGCAAACCCCACGTATCATATCATTTCACTGTAGTAATTCAGTATGTACCTCTAAGAGATCAGTATTCCTTATAAAAATTAAAAACACTTCATAACATTATACCTTATAGTATACAATGTAATCAGATATTCCCGTATTCGTATCTCTTCCGTGGCCTCAGAAAATAATTTCTTGTTACAGTGTATTTGAATCAAGAGCCCCATGAAGTCCATATAATATGAGTTGTTCATATGTCATTTAAGACTCTTTTATTTTTACTTCTTTTTCAAGATTTTATTTATTTATTTGAGAGAGAGTGCCAGCAGGGGGGCAGGCAGAGCAGGGGGACAGGCAGAGGGAGAATCAGACTCTCCACAGAGCACAGAGCCCAATGTAAGACTCCATCCTAGGATCCTGGGATCATGACCTGAGCCAAAGGCAGACACTTCACCAACTGAGCCATCCAGGCATCTCATGACTCTTCTACTTTCTCCTTCCCTTTCTTTTTTAAATTACCTTCCAAAACAACATACTTATATTTAAAAAAAAAAACAAGTTATTTGTCCTGTAGAGAATCCTGGACCCCAAATTTGCCAACTGTATCCCTGGATGTCATGTCCCATGATCCTCTCTGTCTTCCTGTGTTTTCTGTAAGAACTGGATTTGCTTCCTTATGGAGGATGCTACATACTTTTCATCTCCAGGGGTACATGATAGCTGGTTGTGTCACTTTGTATAATGTAAGCAACTGTTGATAATGTTGGCCAAATCTCTCATTTCATTAGTGATTGTAACAAAGTGATACACTAATTCTATTATTTCTTGCTCAGTTATTAGCTGGGTAAATTTATTTACTTACTTACTTACTTATGAGTATGTTCCATGACTAGTGTGGAACCCATTAGCTGAACGACTCTGGAGAGAAAATAAATTTGGTTACCCCGAGGAACAATTCATATGGAAGGCAGGATAAATATTTGATTCTGTACCTTCATTTACCACTTTTCAAAACCAGTTTTCAAAATGAGTTGTTTCACTGGCTTTTCTTCCCAAAACTTTTTTTTTATGTTATTATGAACTCATGGATTTAGGTATGTTTGATTATTTAAATCCATTTATATTCTTGCCAAAGCTCAACTCGTCTCATCTTTGGTAAGTGGGAGCCTGTTGCAGTGGGCTATCGAGTCCTCGTGACATGACCCTAAGGGTCTGTATTAGTATCTCGACTTTCTGATAAGACAGGATGCTCAAGGTTTGGCTCGTGTGTTTGTCACTCCAGATCTGGAATCAGTCATTCCTCCAAGGAGCGGTGATTGCTTCTAGTGGGAAATGGTGTTTGGTAATCTGAATGTCGGTGTGCTCATTGAGACGGATAGAACTACAACATTTGTGTACATTTTTTAAAGATGAAATACAGCAGGAGCTGACATTGATATGTCTTCTATCTTTCACCTTTATCTCCTTTTTCTCAAACTAAATCCCTATTCTCAGGGACCCTACCGTGACTTCTAGCTTGATCCCACACCACCCATATTCGCGCCTCGGAATAACAACACTACCACAAATAACCTGATTACCCAGTGCATTTTAAGATCATTTTGTTGCAGTTCTTCTTGTCTTCCTGACATACCTTACAAGGATGATCAAAATGCTGTTTTAAAAGCACTTGGGACAGTTCCTCTCTTTGTCACTCAATCTCTGACTGGATTCACAGGTACAATTACTTCATCTTACTTACAATTGCTAGGATGGCCCCTTTGTTTAATTTTGTTTTAAAATTATGTGTAGCTATAACCATTCCTTCAACAGGATTCATGGGTTCTTTATTTCATTTTAAAGGCAATATTTGGGGATTTTATTTAGTTGTGTTTTATAATTATGTCTATTTACATGATTCTCAAGTCAAATCTACAAAATGTATGTTCAAGGAAGTGTAAATTCTATCCCTGCGCTCCTCTCTCTATTTCCTCCCTGATATGTAACACTTATTTTTTATTTGATGCTGTGGTTCTTTCTTCCGTTGTTTAATATGAGCACATACTCCAATATGTCTCTATTCTTAGAAATAGTAGTAAATGAGACATACTTTTTTCACTTAACTATATATCCTACTGATCACTACATCATATCATCATGTTTCTTACACACACACGTGTGTGTTTGTGGGTGACTCATCGTAATTAGGAAGACAGGTGTTTTTGGTCAAGTGGTTTTCGGTTAGACTGGTGTCTTTACATAATGGCCCATCTCCCCACACACACACCTACCCACAGTTTTTTATTTCAGGCTATTATCTAATGGTTTCCTACTCTGAACATTTTTTTTTAAAGATTCGATTTTTTATTTATTTGACAGACAGAGATCACAAGTAGGCAGAGAGGCAGGCAGAGAGAGAGGAAGGGAAGCAGGCTCCTGGCTGAGCAGAGAGCCCGATGCGGGGCTCGATCCCAGGATGCTGGGATCATGACCTGAGCCGAAGGCAGAGGCTTTAACCCACTGAGCCACCCAGGTGCCCCTTTATTTATTTATTTGACAGAGAGAGATCACAAGCAGGCAGAGAGGCAGGCAGGGGGTGGGGGGAAGCGGGCTCCCTGCTTGAACATTTTTGAAATTAGCAAATAACCTCCTCTTTGCCCTTCTTGCCATTCCCTTGAACATTTAATTTGAACTCTTAACTTTATAACTTTATACTCACAATTCATATTAATACCTATAAGGCAAGCATCTACCTACCTCTGCTCTTGGTCGATTTTCCTTTTCCTCCCCCCCATTTAAAAAACTATTTTTTTGACAGAGAGGGGGAGATGCAGAGGGAGAGGGAGAAGCAGGCTTCCCATTGGGCAGGGAGCCCAATGAGGGACTCGGTCCCAGGACCCCAGGATCATGACCTGAGACGAAGGCAGATGCTTAACCCACTGAGCTACCCAGGTGCCCCTATCCAGCCATTTTTACATGGATCTACTACATCCACCTTGTCAGAATGGTATTAACACAGATGCTCCCTGTTGCCCTTCGAGCATCAGAGCAGTAGTTCTCCGAGGAAGTATGTGCTTTGCTCTCCCTGGATGGGAATCTCCCACTTTTGGGGAGAGCCTGTTGGTAATTCTGAGGTTTCTCTGCTCTCTGAGTCATCAGAGGCCCCTCTCCCTTCCCTCCAGGTCCTCCCACACAGATACTTTGGTGGCCTGTCTTCACCAGCTCCAGTGTAGCTGCCGTGGAGATACCTCACGCAGTTTTGCTGGGCTGGTGTCATGGGTTTGGAGCTTTGCTCTCCTAGCTGCTCTCTCTCTCTCTCTTTTTTTTTTTTCTTAAAGATTTTATTTATTTATTTTACAGACAGAGATCACGAGTAGGCAGAGAGGCAGAGACAGAGAGAGGGGGAAACAGGCTCCCTGCTGAGCAGAGAGCCCAATGAGGGGCTCGATCCCAGGACCCTGCAATCACGACCTGAGCCAAAGGCAGAGGCTCCAACCCACTGAGCCACCCAGGCACCCCTGCTCTCTCCCTCTTTATAGGCCGACTCAACACTGGTTCACCAGTTTCACCTAATCCTCCAATGGCTGCAGATTTTACTGAAAAGCTTCACATATAAAGAACTATTTACAAATATTTAGTATCTCTTATGGGCACGTAGTACTTTCATTTGAGTAATTTCTTGCAGTCCCAGCCAACAAATATAATCAAATGGCAATGATCGTGGGTTCAGGTCAAGTCCTGTTCTTTTTAATAAAGAAGAAATAATCCTCTCTTATGGAAGAAGGAAGAAACCTAGCTCTTCTGTTGAAAACAAAATGTTTCAATGTTTTCCTTTTTCCTTAGAAGTGAATAGCAGACCAGTTTTTATGGTACTTGTGAAATTTGCCATCTGAAGTTTAAATGTTGAGACTGTTACACTTGGGGACATCAAACAAAGCATAGATTTAAAAGATTGACTTCCTGTGCTGTAAAGCATCTACTTGTAAAGTAGCTTGGGAAATATCCAATACACTGAAGGCATTGCCTCTGCCAGTATTATTTTCCTACTATATGTTCTTCCGTGATCAACATATATGAGTAAAGGGTACTGTTCACCTTCAGCAAACAGTAGTCTCATAGCAAAGATTGCCGTCATTCTATGAATGAGGATATAGAAGCTCGAGAGGAGCAGAGTATTTTCTTGCAGTTGTACAGCCAATACATAGCAGAGCCCAGAGCCAAACACGGCTGCTGAGGGGAACAGAGGTGGAGAACCATCATACCAGTATGTGCAGAAAGCTTGCAGCACCATTTTCAACACAAGAAGGCAATCGAACAGTTTCCACTGGACAAGAGAACTTAGACTGCTCATTTGCTTCCAGGATGGTGGGGGGGAGGAGGGGGTAGGAGAAGCTTTTTGAAAGTCTTGGGTAGTCTAAACATTGCAGTTCAATAGATATCATTTTTTTTTCTCCCAAGTTTCATAAGCTATAATTCAGAGAGGCGCTAGGATGGTTTCTGCCCACCTCTGGATTGAAAAAGAAACACAGCATCGAGGCTATTTTAGGCATCTGTCAGGCTGTAATTACCTCCTTTCTCAGAGAAATCTTTATGTAAGACTAATGCAGATTGGCATCTCGTTGGTTTAAAAGAACATTTCTAGTCATCCTCTTAAAAGAATGATCTTTATTAATGATACTTATTTCAATATGTTTTGATGGAAGAACATGCTCCCAGAATGGCCTTGACTTGGGAGGTTTTACTTTTAATCTGGTCTGTTGCTTATTTACTTCCCAGCTCCACACACTTTGAGTTTTCTTCTTCTACTCTTTTTAGTCCCAAAATTGTTGAACAGCATTTATTTCACCTTTCCAAGTAAGCTGGACTTGTCTATGTATCCCTTCTACAAAACGTTTGCCCAAATCATGACCACTAAGATGTGGAATTGAAATGATGGTTTATAGCAGGAATACCAGTGTTTCGTCATTAAGTGCTCAGTCACTGTCTTAGATCAGGCTACCAAAAGCTCACCCTGAGATGCGGATTCATGTGCAAGTGACTTCAAAGGAAGAGTTCTCTCGAAAACTAAATAGGGGAATAGGGAAGTCAGAACTGGAAGAAAAAGGGGCCAAACAAGATGCCATATAAGGCCATATTCCAAATGGGTATCTTTGGCTCAATCCACAAGGGAGTTCTGGGTAACTTCTCCATCACACCTAGTAGTTGTCCCATCAGAGGCATTCGTGGTCCTTCTCCATCACAAGACAGTCACTGGTTAGGGTCTTCCCCCTGGGGCATTTAAGTTCCCTCTCGGGCACCTTCCATACTCTGAGGCAATGGCCAACTCCACAGCATTGAGGGTATTTCTTGAACAGCGTCAAGTCCAGGTGCCAAGAGATGGTAGTAAAAGCCGTTGGGCTCAGCATAGGTGCTGTACACTGACTGCCTGTGGTGCTCTCGCCCTGCTCCTTGCACGTGATATGTTCCAGCTGCTTCCACCAACAGATCCTAGAGTTTCCATGGGCATCTTGAGCAGACAGAGGTGCATAAGAAGTTCAAGTTCAGCTGTGTTTTCTAGAAACACATCGGCCATCGGAGACCACGTGCCCCAATCCAACATTTGTTTCTAGCCCAACATTCCGCATTTACTGACAAATATCTCTAGAAAAAGGACTTGAGAGTGAATTAATTGAAGTAGAAAAAACATCTGCTATAAAAAGGAAAGTATGCTTTTCTAATCTTCAACTCACACGATAAATACGCAACTGAAATAGCTTGACTATCCTGACTGGCATGATGGCTCCCCGACTCCTTGAATGCCACTTGAGAGAATGGATGGGTTTTTAAACAGACGATCTTATCCATTAACTGTATCTGTGCTGAGGAGAACCAAATACGAGGAAAATATCCGAGTCTGAGCATGTCCCTGGGGTGCTTGAAATACTTCACCAGCACAGCATTTCTGATACAAGCCAGAGGGGCCAGGCGTATTGTCACTGCCATTCTAGACGTGAGGAATCTACAACTCAGAGGAACGAAATGTGTTCATTTGATAAATATCGTGGTGCCTGCTGTGTGCTAGGCCTGGTGGTAGTTGCAGGTTACAGGGTGCTGGTTACAGACCCCGTCCCTGCCTTCCTCGAGCACGTGGCCTCGTGAGGAAGAGAGACAGTAAGCAGTGAAACAAGCAAATACATAGGTGGTTACATTTAGGGGAAGTGCCGTGGGGGAGGAGGAGGAGACACTGAAAGGGAGAATGATGGTCTAGGAGTAGGAGACTCAGGGAAATCCCAAATGAGGAGGTGATGTTGAAGTTGTTCCTGAGAGGATGGGAGAAGTCAACCAAGCAGAGTGGAGGGAGGAAAAAAGCTTTCTTTTGGGGGAGAAAAATAGGACCATGTGGCTGTCCTTGGCCGGTGAAAGGAAACGTGGTATGAAAAGACCAGAGAGAGAGATGGGAACTGAGCATTGGAGGGCCTTCTAGAGTAGGGTTAGTTCGTTGTGGCCCAAGGGCCAAATGTGGCCCTTCACTTATTTTTGTAAATCAAGTTTGTTTGGAACATAGCCACGACCACGCATTTACATATTGTTTTTATGCTATGACTACAGATGAGAGTGGGGGCAAGAGGACATGTGGCCCACAAAGCCTAAAATATTTACTGTCTGGCCCTTTACAGAAAAAGTGTGCTGACTTTTGATCTAGACTATGAAAAAAAGTCTGGATTTTATTCTGTAGGAGAGAGGGGACCCCTAGCGGGTTTTCAGCAATAGAGTAAAGTAAGCCAGTTTGTATTTTTACAATTTTACTCTGGCTGCTCTGTGTGGCGAATGGAATGTGGGAGACACGAGTGGAAACAGAGAAGCCTTAGAAGGTCTTAAAAGAGTCCAGTTGAGAAATAACAGCTAGAGACCTGGCCCAGGGTAGTCCTCGAGAGTCATAAAAGCTGTGTCATAGAGGAAGAATAGATTGGTAGGACTTGGTGACATATTTGATAGAAATCGAAAGACAAGTAAGAATGGAGGGTAACTCCCGAATTTGTAACTCGAGCTGTGGGTGAATGATGGTACCAGGCCATGAGATAAGCCAACGGGAGCTGGCAGAAGTCATTTAGGCAAGTAAGTAAGTAAGTTCAAGTTGCTCAGGGTTCTGTGCTCTTCTGTCAACCAAGCCTTCATGGGAGATCAACTCATCATGGTTTCCCCATAAGCATTGTGGCCTTCCATAGGAGTCATTCCAGGGGTTTAACTCTCAGTGGAGTGCGCACCTTTGACTTAAGATCATGAACAATAAATCTTTCCTCTGCTGGTATTTGGAGTGATTGTGTAATCAAGCCACGAAGATATGGTCAGAGTGATCTGGTTTAGGCAGATATGCCTGTAATTGTGTGGCCTTGTCTTTAGACTTGACAGAGTTTATGTATAATTTATATTATGCATAAGCATGAGCTAATTTTGAGCTTCATCTTTTTAAAAAAACATTTCAGACCATTGATTAAAATCTTTCAGTTGTGAATTATATATGTACCCACATACACCATGCAGAGAGCATCTTGGAGAATATACAGCATAGGATTCAAAACAGTTGTGGGGCCCCTGTCACCGTAACACTTGTCTCTGACAGCCACGGGAGATGCCCTCACTCACATTTCTCAGGTCCTTTCTCAAAATCAGGAGATTCTAGAATTGTGCTTAGCCATAGACTGGCCAGGAGTAGCTCTGAGGGCTTCGAAACTGAACGAGAGACTGTGCACATCTGTCTCCTCTTCCCACCTCAGCAGGGGGGAGGGTAGGAAGGGGTATGTCTTGGTGGCTTCACGGCTCCCCTCTTCTTTGAATGAATAGCAGTTCCTCTACATGGAGAAACAGCATGTGAATAAGAGCAAAGCATGTGAACAGTGACTTATTGACTATGCAAATGGACGACTTCACCTGCTCTGTTCAGACTTCCTCCCAAGAGTTTTATAGGGCATATGTTTAAAGACCTATTCATATGATACATTACACGAGTTTCAAAGGAGCTATTAATGTCTCATTTGGGCAAAGAAAATGCATTTTTTAAAAGAACTCCTAATGTGTGTTTGTATAATCGTGTCTCATGGTATTTTTAAAGTTGCTACTGTTCGTCAAATATAAAAAATAAGACTTCACCATCTTCTGAAAACAGTACTCACAGAGCAGTAGTTTCCTGCCTATTTTATATTTCCTGCTAATCCCTTATCATTGTTTCTGACATGTTATGATTCCTTCAGACCTTGTTGGATTTTATTTCAAACTGTTTTTCTATGCATGTTATTTTGTATTATGCAACGGGTAATTTTGAAAACTCACTATTTAACTCAGTTTTTATATTCGCCTTTTCTTACCTCCCCATCACCCTGTGGGGCTTTTTTTCTATTTCACCAAGCTGAATATCGATGCTCCTTGGACATTACTGAAAAGGGAAAAAAATAGTGTAAAAGACAAAAATTGGTTCGTATTTTTAAGATTGTTACATATGCTTTGACTTGCATCCTTCTGAGTTGTCTTTGGCTATGGACATGCTTCCATACGGTGGCAGGAGTGAAAAATCCAGGAAATCGCCAGCCACACCCTCTGTTCTTAATGGCCTTGAAAGTGGAAAAGGGCAGTTGTTCTGCTGAAACTCTAACCTCTTACTATATTGGGGATACACTGAAAAATTATCTAAACCACGCTCTTAGGTTCTATAGGAAGGAAGTTGTTTCACTCCTTACATTTGTTTGCTGTTTGTTTTTAACCCCCGCGGATATCTGCTTTTGGAAAGTGATCTTCATAGGATTCTTCATGTAGTAATTAGATACCTTTGAGAGTGAAACACTCTTTTTTCATATCATCAGCCCAAATGTAGATCACAAACCCTATTAATACAAAGCAGAAAGGTCTCAGAATTCAGTTGCAAGGTTAGTGCAGTGAAGTTCACGTTCAAAGCAGTTATTTCCCAATAGACAGGAAAACAAGATTTCTCTCTGTCTTGCCATGGATTAATTTATAAATAGTTTTCTTTGGTTAATGCTAAATTCAGACGTGGCAGGCACACTTCAAAAGTTTAGTGTAAATCCCACAACCTCTTTCCATCAGTGAAATATGATCATGGTTGACTGAAAATCTGTCAACTTTTAGAAGAGATTAGGGCACTGCTAGGTTTTCTGAGATCTGGGATGTTGTTTCAGGATAGGCATATGCGCTTTGTACCTGTGCTTCCTTAAGCTGATTTCTCCTCCTAGCAAGAAGGTAGAGTCTGTCTTGCAGCTTTTTCCAAGTACTCTCTGTATGTGCCGTCTGAGAATTACAGCTTCTCCTTCGGGCTCACCTCTCTTCCTTGCCAACATTAAAAATAGTATTTCTCTCCTTACACGTGCCCCCTGTTCACCGACACGCACGTGAAAGTTACCAACTGGAACGAGAGTTCAGAGATTACCATTGCCTTGTTAATATTCAACCACAAGTTCAACCGCATAGAGCTCTGCGTGGTTATAGCTCTGATTCATGTAGACTGGGAGTTAGTGGCTATGATCATTAACCCCTAGGCACACCTGCAAGCCCCAGCTACTTCTGGCACTGGAACAACCTTATCCACACATTCCATTCCATGAACTCCATCAGTGACTTTCACCTTTTCATTCTTGGACACCATTCACATTGTGAGGCCTCTGGACACAAGTTTCTTCTAAATCGTCCTTATAGAACCCTTCCTCGTCACCCTTTCTGCCTCTTTAAGTCTTCATTCCCCTTCACCTGGAACATGGCAAGAGCTTCATCCCTGAGTCACCTTCTCCCCATGCCCCTGACATTTGCTTGCGCTGTGGGCCTAGTGAACCTTTAGAAAAAGAAAGCTGATTGTCTATGTTGACTAACTGGAATTTAAACAACAACTTAAAAAAAAAAAAGCTGATTGTATCAGTCCCCAGCTTAAAGAAGCCATCTCATGGTCACTGTCATCTGAGATAAGGTGCACACTGCTTACATGAATTCAAGATGTGCTGTCATCGGACCCACACTCCTGCTCAGCCTTGTATCCTCTCTGTGCTCTCATATGCCAGAGCACATTTCCAGAAGCCCCCACATGTACCCTGTTCTCTCCGACCTTGTTTCTTTTGGACTTGTTATCCCAACTGCCTGAAATTTCCTTTTCTTTTTTTTTTTTTCTTGCTCATCTGGTAAACTCTTCCTCCATCCCTGAGGACCAGTTGAAGCATCTGTTTCTTTGTGATTGCCTCCCTGAATGTAACCTTCCTCACATGTACTGGGGAATGAATTGACCCCTCCCCCTTCATGGTGGCATATGTTCCCATATACGCTCGTACATGGCACTTTTGTTACAGTTATATTTATCTGTGAGTCTGGACTGTGAGCTTCTTGAGGACCGGAAAACTCTTATATTCATCATATCCCTGTAGCCTAGCATGCTTCCAGGTACGTAAATGTTTACTGAATGAGAAAAACTGAATGAATGAATATATGAATGAATGAGATCCAGATTTGGCTGGGTGGTTTGGGAAACCTTTATCCTCGCATCTGGCTTCCTTCTGAAAACATTAATGCATTTCTTCTAAATTCTAATAGTGGCAACAAGTGTTTCCCGGCTTTCCTTCTTGTATGACACCCACTAAATCCAAGTTGCACCCATACATTTAAATATGTACCAGTAACTCTATTTGCTTTCCAACACACATGATAATTTCTGACAGTTACTTCTCATTGGGTAATGATTCAGCTACTGAAGGGTGGTTCTCATCAGGACTCTTTGCCTCAACTGGGTCTTCCTCACCAGCTCCCGGTCTTCCTTTCCAGCCTTTTCTCTCTCAAGAGCAACTTACCCATCTTGTGTCCTAGTTATGCTTGGAAATGCACTATTCCCTAACCAGCCCCAAAGCATTCCTGCCTATGGAACTGTTTTCGCTGGGGCGTATGGGTGGCTCAGCCTATTAAGCATCCCGACTCTTGATTTTCCTCGGGTTGTGATCTCAGGGTCGTGAGATCAAGCCCCACATCGGGTTCTTCACTGAGCGTGGAGCTTGCTTAAGATCCTTCCTTTGCCCTTCCACCCCTCAGCGTTATAGCCTCCAAACCCTGCCCTGCTAGGTGAAGCGCACCCATCCAGCAGATCATGAGCCTCTCCACACCACAGTGTAGTCAACTACGAAGGAGAACTCGATCCTTAATTGTCACTAGCATTGTGGAAATATAGAGAAATTCTATGGGAACATGCTTTGGGGCCTATAAGATAAACACAACATGTATCTTTATTAGGCAGCTGTCCTGGGTATAACTTCGGGATGCGGGCACTCTGAATATGGATAATGACTACCATGGATAGAGGCAAAGACTACTGCGGGGCGAGGCCCTCATGGGATTACTGGCTCCCCTTCTCAGGAGTAGCGCTCCTTGGACAAGATGCTTAGCCTCTTCAGAGAGCCTGTTTTCTGGTGTGGGGGCAGAAATAATGAAAAACACCTTGCAGAGTTATTTTAAAGGTTAGAGATGATGAGGGTCAGGCAGCTTAAGGCAGGTCTGGTGCAGTCGGTGTTGAATAATGAACAGAAGTCGACAGAGCTGTGATGTCTTGAACTCGGCTGCTTTGCAGTGTTCCCTGTCATCTCCTACATGGACCATACCAGCCGGGACACATGTCCCAGGCAAGACACAGTGTTATAGGACTGGGCAAGGCCTGAGAAAGTGTTCATCACACCCAAGAGGCTAAGTCCCATCCTAGGAGGCTGACAACCGGGACAAGTGTCAGGTTCTTGCTTTAGAAACCTACCTTGCTAATCAGCACCCTCCCAGGCTTCTCCAAGTCATGGGTGAGAACGAATCTTGAGCCTCCCGTCACCTCCTGCAGGAATTCTCAGAACCTCAGGGATGGTGAGCTGAGATAGAAGCTCGAGGACCACACAGCCTGCCTGGTCAGGGAAGAGCAATACTTTATGTTGCAGTGAAATGAACAACTCCATCACTGGGCTACACACGCTCCTCTGTATCTTCTAGAATGTTCTCCCTCTGGGCTCTGGAGAGAGCATTAATGATAATAAAAACAATCGTGGTTGAAATGACAACAACAAAGACATATGGGTCAGGGTCGTGTGTGATACCTCTTTCATACCTTATCCGTACTTAATCCTGCCACTCGTGACCCAGATTCTGCCCCAGGGGTGAGCCTGTGACTGGGTTTGTAGTGAGGACCTTCCTCCAGCAGGACAGCAAGAGTGGATAAGCTTTGATAAATGAGGATTTTTTTTCAACATCTGGTACCTGGGGTCAAAGTATTTTCATCTTCAGAGCCTCTGTATCTGCATCTCTAAATGGAAAATAATAACGCTTAATTCTTAATTTACATGGGAAATATTGGGTATGAAGTGCTTTACACTGTCCCTAGCATGCCGTAGGTGTGAAATAAATGCTCACTTGTACTAGTACTTGGTCTCAGAATGTTGCCCATTGGCCCACATAGATCCTGACGACCTCTCATTCCTATCTACACTGGAAACTTGTGTGCACTAGCCTTCTCATAAAACCAATCCATGCCACGTGACTCCAGGTAGCCAAGCAGCCCGTTTCTCTCTTTCCCCAATTTGTTCCCTCTTTCCATTAAGGAAAGTCTGTCTTTTCTCCCACCTGCCCCTTCCGAGCTGTCTCTGAATGTTGAAAGTTTGCCATGGACAGCAGTAGGTTTGAAGGCAGATGGGGTAATCTGGGAAGACTTGGAGGGAGTGATTCTTGGAGAGTGGTCTGAAGAAAGAGGATAGGGTGTCATTTGTAGTCAGAGAAGACGTTTTGGGCAGTTTTAGGTAAAAGACATTGAACCAAGCAGATTGCTTAATGTTGGAAACTGGAAGAGTAAGCAGCACCGTGGAAGAAACCCATGGACTTGGAGACTCCTTCCAGTTTCTGCATCTTTGGGAGGAGAACAGAAATGGCCAGAGGTATAAGGGGCTCGCTGAGGCCCACTGCCGCCCAGCTAGGGCATCCCCTGCTCAATATCCAAGTTCCAGATGATTCCATAGAATGGCAACAGCCAGCGAGCAGGGATGACTTTGTGTTTGGGTCACTGATGTATCCATATAGCCCAGAAGAGTCTTTGATGCATAGTAGGGGCTTGTCAAACATTTGTTCCATGAATTCCAGTGGTTTTTAAAGTTGAAATGTAAGTAAAGGTAAGTGGAGAGCTGCAAGGGATGTCCTCTCCTGGGAGGCAGAGATTAAGAATCCTACTTGAGATAAGATGCAGTTGGAAATCATTATAGTGTTTTGCGGAGGGAAGTGGTATGATTAACTTACTAGCTCAGGAAGATGGTTCAAATTGCTTCCAAATAGACCAGAGAGAAAGGAGACAGGAGGCATTCCACTTCTTGATAGAGAAGCAATTTTTTTCCAAGTATGCTGATGAAGTGAATGAACCTGAAGGCCAAGCCATGTGTTGGCTATCTGAAAGCCCGGTCTTATTCGACGACCTGACGGCGTCGAATACATCCATGGAGTCCAAGATTAGAATTTAATTTCTCTCACTACAAATTGCAACATGCTGACTCTCAGCCCTGCCTTCCAGAATGTTCCATTTAAAACAAGAATTGCTCTTACTGGCCTTAGCATGCACCTGCCCTATAGCCTAGAGCTTGGAGTGTCAGTGTCTGCCCTTGGGACTGGGCACTTACAGTCGCCTGCAGAAGACACTCCTGGTGCATGCTAAAGCACAAGGTTGGAAGTGAAGGCAATAGCCATGTCAACAAGATGGAGAGGATCCTTTTAACAAAATGACCATAAAATCTCTGATTTTACTTTACTTCTGGGCAAGGGTGGGGTAGGAGGATGGAATCCTGCAGATACTCTGTATCCTCCATAGCCACATGCCTAAGTAGATGAAGTTTATTAAAGCAAAACGCAATGGCCAAGAAGTACTTCTCTCTATCACTTGCTTCTCTGAAATATTTTTTTCTCCCCTTCCTCCCTCAATCCCCGTTCTCATCCACCCACTAGGATCTTTTTTTTTTTTTTTTTGGCAGTCTTCAAGGAAAAATAATGAAAAGAAAAAGAACTGGAATTTACATAATACCTTTCTGCCAAGATACTAAAAGCACTTCAACCATCTATAATTTGTCCTCCTCCCAACAATCCCCTGAACAGGCCTGTTATTATTATTACTGTTATTATTTCCATTTTGTGGGCACATCGCTTGCTGCTGAGACTTTTGGCCAACAACACCTCATTTCTTGAACAATGTTCATCCCTCGGCTTATGTATAAAAAAGTCTTCTACTGCCACCTCCCATTTGCCATTGTGCCACATATTCCATTACAGTCTCTGGCCTTCTGTTTAATTTTATCGTTTAAAAATATATAAAATCCCTGTATTGTGAGCGCACTGCAGGACTGGTGAACAGAAGGTGCTGTAAGCCCTGAAAGAGGGCAGAATCACACATAAAATTCCTCTGAACTAAGACAGAAAGGGAAAGCAACTGTCAGGGCAAATTGATTTGAATTGCATAACAATGTGATTTTTTTTAATTTTTTTTTTTTTTTAAGAATCCACTCGGGATGCAAACTATTCTAACAGCTTCAGCTTAGCAGATGATACTACCTGTCTCCTTCTGCTCTCTCCCAGTCTCTCAGGCTCCAAATTTGTATTGGCTTCCAATGTTTTAATGTTTCCAGCTCCCTGAATTTTCTTGTCATTCTGTATGCTCCACGAAAGCATTGCCTCCATGGGAATGACCCTGAAATGGCATGAGCCACTTCCAAATGGTCTCTGTTAATGGTCCCAACCATCAGTCCCTTCCTTGGCCCACAACCTAATTTATTTTTACCATGGAGAGATTTTATTCAGCAGACCAGATGTTGACTCTGACATTTTCCCCCTCTTTCTTCACCTCGTACTCATATTCAGCATTCCATCAAATTCTCATTCTTCTCTTTATGGAACATTGGCCCTACCATTGGCTTAGGGGCCATATTGCTTCACAACAAATAACCACAAGGCCTCAGTGGCTTGTGACAACACACGTTTTCTTTATCATGACAGCAGTAATATCACATAGCGTTAAATTTGCCATTTTCATTACTTTGACAGGTACAACTCAGAGACATTAATTACACTCAGAGTGTTGTACAGCCATCACTGCTGACTGTTTCCAAATAATTGTGCATCACCCCAAACAGAAACTCCATACCCATTCAGTAAAGCATCTCCATCCCCCGTTCCTCCTAGTCCCCCAGTAAACTTTAATCTACCTTCTGGCTCTATGACTCAGCCTAGTTCCAGATATTTCATAGGTGGACTCTTACAATGTTTGTCCTTTTGTGTCTAGAAATAAGCATTTATTTCTCATGCATCTGAAAACTGGTTGGGGTGGTTCTGCTGATCTTGGCTGAGCCCTCCCAGAAGCTGCAGGTAAGGGGCTAGTCCTCTACATAGGAACCTCATCCTCCTTGGGCCGGGGAGCTGGCTAGGGTATAGTCAGGAGTGAACAAGTGAGAACACCCAAGGCCTCCAAAAATGTGGGCTCTGGTCTGGCATACTGTCACTCCTTTCCCTCTTCCATTGGCCATAGCAAGTCATGGCCAAGCCCAAAGACTAGAGTCAGGAAAGTAAATGTCACTGTGACCTTTCTGAGCCTCATTTTCTTATCAATAAAAATGGGATAATAGTTTTTCCGATCTTGTAGAGTGTTGTGATTATTATCACAATTCTCTACATTTGCCATGTGAAATAGCAAACAATATTATCATCATTCTTAAAATGTAAAGAGTAGAAAAGCAACCTAATCCACCAAAACTTTACTTTTTTCAATTTTTTTTTTCAAATTATTTTTAACCTTTTTGTTGAGGACTGGAAGTTAAAGTTAGAAGAGGATGCTGGACGGCTTCATCGAAATTCAGAATGAGATTTAGAATTGTACACTAAGGCCAATTGGAATTTGGTGAACCAATCACAATCTTTTTCTCCACTGGTCTTCTTATTTGCTGTTAGCAGTAGAACCCTTTCTTCAACAGACAACTAACCCACAATCCAATGGGTAAAGCCCTGGAGAGTCTCTGGTTGAAAATGTGCAACAGGGGATGCCTGGATGGCTCAGTTGCTTAAGCATCTGCCTTCAGTTCAGGTCATGATCTCTGGTCCTGGGATGGAGCCTGCTTCTCCCTCTCCGTCTGCCCCTCTCCCTGCTTGTGTGATCCCTCTCTCTCAAGTAAATGAATAAAAACTCTTAAAAATTAATTTTAAAAAAGGAGAAAATGAACAGCATGTCCAAGACTCTTCCTACTGGCCTGTGTCCCTGTCTCAGAAGGGTTGCATGGAGCACAGCTGGAAATCTGTGGGCTTCCCAATAATTTTGATACAGTTTGTGGTATTTAGTTGGGATGAGTTGAATATCGTACACTCATACCCTTTTGCACCCCTCTCTAAGATGACGGAGCTTTAAGTGTGTATGAGTAAGTTTAAGACATTCTTGGAGCTTAGTCAGACACCAAGAAGAGTAAAAGAGCAAGGTCCAGGAAAGCTAGTAGAGTTCGTCGTATTAAAGAGGTATCCACATCACAGGACCATGAAGGAGTGGCATAGTCAAATAAAACACCATCTTCACCTGAACACGTGCATGTACCATGACCTATCAGCCCCACTCCTAGGTACATGTGAAACAGAAGTGTATACGGTCATTCACCAAAAGACATCTTCAAGAATAATAATAGCAGTCCCAGCTTACAGCTCCAGTTTGAAAACCACCCAAATGTCCATCACTTGGTAAACTGTCCTGTGGTGTTAAAAGTCAAGATAAGGAATGGGGTACCTGGGTGGCGCAGTCGGTTAGGCGTTGGACTCTTGGTTTAGGGTCAGGTTGTGTTCTCAAGGTCATGAGATAGAGCCTTGCATCAGGCTCTGTGCTGGGTGTGGAGCCTGTTTAAGATTCTCTCCCTCTCTCCCCCTGCCCCTTCCTGCTCTATCCTCTCTTTCTCTTTAAAAAAATACAAAGGAAGGAAGGAACGGAGGGAGGGAGGGAGGGAGGAAGAACAGAAGGAGAGAAAGAATAGAAGAACAAAATCAGGATAGTGATTATTCCCAAGGGGTATGTCTGATATAGCCCAGGGTCTCTGGGTCTGGGCACTCCTGACAGTTTGGGCTGAAAATTCTTTGTCTTCTGAGACATGAGTGCCCTGTGGGACACTGAGCAGTGGCCCTATCCTCTACCTACTAGATGCCAGTAGCTTCCCCGTTGTTGTGATAACCATAAATGTCTCCAGTCATTGCCAAATGCCCTCTGTGGGGCAGAATCATTCCCCATTGAGAACCATCGAAGTATCTCAAATGCTGGGTACTACAAGATACTCAGTAAATACTTATTAAAAGAGTGGATGAGTTGAGAGCTATTTAGTATCACACATGTGTGTGAAACCATTTAATTTTTATCTCAAGGGCTCCTGCTGTCCTTTACAAATCTTAAATCTAAGTACAGGTTTCATCCATTAGTTAAAGGTAAGTGGTTCAAAGGCGAAAGACAACATTCATTCAGCTGAAAATAAATTAAATAGACGAAAAATTTAGGTCAGGCCAAAAACAAACATCACATGCAAATAAAACTCTCTTGACAGCGGTTTCCACATTCTGAGCGCCTAACCTGAAATTTCACTGCAAAGGTTTAAAAAGTACAATCAAATCAAGTGCTTCAAATTAGCCGATTTCATTTAAATGTTAATTTTGATAATCACTGCATCATTTATGTGATTTTAACCTAATGACCTAATATTCTCCACAAAGAAAAGCCCAGCCTAAGCCTTAAATACATTCATTAAAATGTGAATTAGATTTTGCAAAGAATTGTGGCTTCTCCCTAGGTTTGTATTTATAGTCCTTGGCTGTATATAAGTATTTAATTCTAAACCTAAAATTACAATGTACTTTAATCCTTGCTCTGCAAAGTTCAAATATCTACCCAACAATATGCCAGTGGTGCCCGCAAAACTCTTCTTTGTAGTGAAATACTTTTAGTCCACGACTCAGAATTTTAGTTCTTTTTCCTCCACCCCGGTCTCCAAAGTGTGTAATTGTTGCACTTGTGTTCTACTCACTTCCAGCATTTAGAGCATCCTTGTCCCCCTTTCCACCTCGGTGTGTAGGACTGACGTTTTGCATTTAAATGTGAGTCCATGTCACGGTATTCTGGGGAGCCATTAAATTGGACACTGTCTTTTCTTTGCGAAGGGGGATATGTTCTATTTCAACATCATTTGACCCTTTTGCTGACTGCCTTTTAAAAACATAGGTTTTCTTCTTTTTTTAAGATTTTTATTTATTTATTTATTTCTTTATTTATGGAGCATGAGTGAGAAAGTGCATGCGTGAGAGAGTGGGAGGGAGGGCAGGGGTGGGAGGGGGCAGAGGGAGAGAATCCCAAGCTGACTCTATACTGAGTGCAGAGGCCAATGTGGGGCTCCGTCTCACAACCCCTGAGGTCATGACCTGAGCTGAAACCGAGAGTCGAGAGTCGGACACCTAACCGGCTGAGCCATCCAGGTGCCCCTAAAAACATAGTTTTCAAAGTCTTTATGGACAGATGATGGTCCAGTTTTCTATTGCTGCATAACAAATTTAAGGGCTTAATTAAGGGCTTAATAAAATAATAAAATAATTCCTTATCTGTCATGACTCTGCTGTGGACTCATCCACAGAGTTCTAGCCGGTATCTTTCACGTGGCTGCTGTTAAGAGCCAACCAGAGCTATAATCACATACAGGCTTGTTTGGGCTGGACATCATTCCTGGCCCCTTCATTCCTGTGTTGTTGCCTGGACCTGGGCGGCCAACACAGGTGTGGCTGGCCAAGCAGGTCCCCTTCTCTCCACGGTGCCTTCTCCGCATGGCCAGCCTTCTCACAATGTGGTGGTCTCAGGGTTGTTGGCCTTCTCACCTGGTGGCTGGCTTCTCAGTGAGCGTTCTAAGATAGCCATGGGATGGGTCTCTGCAAGGCTTCCTCCGATTCTTCTAACCAAGGCCTGGGAGTCATGCAGTGTCCCTTCCACACTATTTCTGTTTGTCAAAAGTAAGTCACGGAAGTAGCCCGGATTCAAGGGGAGGAGACTACACAAGGTTTAGACACCAAAAGCTGTGGTTCATTGAGGTCCATCTCTGGGGCCTCTGTAGCTCAGATGGGAAAAGAGGAACAGTTCAATCATCCGGTTTTTCAGTCTTTAACCTATTGCTTAATAAAGATCTTTTCTTAAGTTCTCTTCATTTTCCCCACTGGCCACCAACCTGGTGGGGTTTTTTTGCTCAACAGTATAACCCCTATCTCAAGGGTAAAATGGTCCTGGGAGAGACACTGTGGAATTTGTAGCAGCCAAGCCAGGGCTCCTGGACAAGGGAGTTCTTTGATCCTTCTCTTCTATCTTTGCTGCCCTGATGACTATGGTGGCTTCATTATGTACATTTTCTTTGCCAGCATCCCCTGAACATAACTGAGAAATGACAAATAATCCCATTCCTTGCAGTTATCGAAGTAAAGACACGGTTCAGCAACAATGAGTAGAGCGTTAATGTTTCCTAATGTCCGTGACAGATCACACTTAGCCTTAATGTGTTGATCTGGTTTGAATGCTTAGTCATTTGCTAGCTGTTTCCATTCTCTTCCAGCTAAAGGCTTCAGTACATGTTAGGAATCGATACAATGGATAATTAGTGTCTCTCTCCAGAGTGTTGGAAAGGTCAACTAGATGAAGCATTAAACCGCCAATCTAAGTAGTCCTATGGCAACTTTTCTAAAAGTGAAGGGCAGCATTATTTCCTTCAGCTTTGCCAGCAATTGACTAGGTGGACCATGTTATGGCTGGTTCTCAGATCATAAAAATCTTAATGTTCTTTTCACATCTCCGGGTTCAGATAGAAAGAAAAAATAGAAAGGAAGCCACTGGGATACCAACATCCTAGGATTGCATAAAAGCTCTTCTGAGTGAAGAGTCACTGGAGAAATGCTGTTATAATCATTTCTGGTTTCCTTCATCAGCGGCTGTCCACCAGCAGAGAGTTTAAGGGCTGCGGTGCACACATGAGCTTGCAGAAAAAAGTGTTTTGCTAATCTCGCCAAAGAACGCTGAAGCGCAAGAAGAAGAAAGAATCTGATGTGTGTGTGCATTTACCTTAGAAGTGAGAGTTCTAATGCCCTTTCTCTGTGCCTCAGCACCTTTCCTTTCAATTAAAAATACTGCACATCAGTCCCTCGCATCATGTTAAAATGTCGTGTGCAGTTTACCAAATCATTTCATATGTAGCCTTAAATTACCTCTTTATTTTGCCTTCCCGTAGTCAAAACTGTCAGCCTTCATGGATTGATTCTTCATTTTTGAAGTCTAAAACTTTATAGTTAGTGGCTTGTTTGGAGCCCCCCCTTTTTTTTTGCCGGACTCTTGAATTTTGACATAAAATATCTTGTTATATATTTTAGTTCTTTGGGCTTGGTTTTGTTTCATTTTCCCCATCTCTGAGGAAATCTCAGTGCTCTTCAGAGCTCTGTTACATCGGTCTCCATTTCTGAGTTGATCAAGGGATCTATTTCTTTGGTGCAGAAGGAAATATACAATAGGGCATGCCAACATTACTACATATGGTGACAGTAAATTCGTGTAAATATGAAATGAGAAAGGCAGTTGAGGAAAGATGCCAAGCTATGCTGCTCTAAGAAAAAGACCACATTAGCTTTAGCTGCATTGTTGGAAGAGATTTTAATGCTGAAAGCCTCATTAGAATCCTAGCTCTCCCTCAGGTCACTTTGCTTGCTACAGCAGAAATCCCAGCCAGTGAAATTTACAAATGGGATGTGTTGCCAAAACGTGACCTGCGACCACTGAAGACAGATGTACCAGGCGTGTTTCAAGGGATCCCATCAAAAAGGGATAAGACACTTTTGTGGAGGAATCAAAGGCAAATTTGAGAGGAGCAGTTTAGGGGAGGGCAGACTCTATTTTCCACCACAGGTCAGCGCTGTGATTCAGGGATTTAAATGATGTTTTTAACAAACTCAACTATTTCAAAACTATTGGTACTTCCCTTTGAAACTATTCTTTAAAAGTAGAAAATTCACTTGGAATTTATTATGAAATAATACTTCTCTACACATGCCCCTAACTGTATTTTTTAACATTCCTAGCTGTTTCAGACCTTCATAAAAGGAAGTAATCTGCTTCACCGGAATGTGGCATCTTCCATTCTCTATTCTAATCTTTCTGTTGAAGCGATTTTAAAATGGCTTAGATTTCCCCAATATCCCAGCCAGGATCTTGGGGTTAGGAATTCTAAAAGATCTAAAACATTATGAAGTTAATTGTCTGGCAGATTATAATGAAATACTTGTAGGTGAGAAAAACAGAAGAAAAGCACATTTCCAGTCTGGATGATAAATAACATACTGTGATATTTTATTCCAATTCAAATAACTTCATCTTTCATTAATCGGTAAACTTAAAATCAAGCTAGGTTGTGTTTCAGGCACTTTACAGAGAGTTACTTCAAGCACAAAAACTTTTTAAGATTTTATTTATTTTCAAGAGAGTGAGAAAGAACACAAGGTGGGTGGACAGAGGGAGAGGGAGAAGTAGGCTCCCTGCCGTGCAGGGAGCCCAGTGCAGGACTTGATCCCAGGACTCAGGGATCATGACCCGAGCTGAACACAGATGCTTAACCAACCAGCTACCCATGCGCTCCAGACACGAAAACTTTAAATGCCGTCAATGTAATAGACATATTTTGAGAGCTGTTTCCCATTTTTTAAATTAACTGAGTGTACTGAACAATGCTTTTTTGCCGATATTCCTTACCATGAAAAAAAAATCTCATGTGAGATGAATTCATGGGCAGAGAACACTTTTAAGATATTTACAGTTACTTGGTTATGAATCTTTCTGTTAGTGTGGCAGACAGAATCCAACATGGGCCTGATAATCCTTGCTTCTGGATATGCATAGTTTTGTGCATTCCGCTCTCTTTTAGTATGGGTGGGATCTTTGATGTGCTTCTCCCCAATAGAATACGGCAAAGGTGATGGGATGTCACTTCTGTGATTATATTATACAACAGCGTAACTTCCATCTTGCCAGCAAACTCTCCTTTGCTGATTTTGCTGAAGCAAGTTACCATGTTGGAGGAGCCCATGTGGCAAGAAACAAAGGGTGACCTCTAGCCAACTGCAAGCAAGGAACAGAGGTCCTTGGTCCAATATCTCAAAAAAGAATTTAATCCCGCCCCAAACCACAGAAGTGTGCTTGGAAGTGGATCCTTCCCAATTGAGATTTCGGATGAGACCTCAGCCCTGGGCAACACTTTGATGACAGTCTCGTAAGATTTTATTTATTTATTTGAGAAAAAGAGTGAGCAAATGGGAGCGGGGGAGCAGGGGCAAGGAAGAAGCAGACGTCCCATTGAGCAGGGAGCCTGATGCAGGGCTCGATCCCAGGACCCTGGGGTCCTGACCTGAGCCAAATGCAGACACTTAACCGACTGAGCCACCCAGCCAGCCACCAAAGATGTACACAACCTACTCCCCAGAAGGCTTTGTGACTTAATGGGATGACTGTACCCCCTTATTATCCAGGTGGACCCAATGTCACCAGAAGGGTCTTTATAACTGAAAGAAGAGAGTCGGAGAGAAACTGGAAGGTGCTGTGCTGCTGGTTTTGAAGATGGAAGAAGGGGCCATGAGTCAAAGAATACAGGAAGGCTCTAGAAGCTAGAAAGTTTCCCAGAATGAGTGCAGCCCAGCTGACACCTTGACGTTAGCCCAGTGAGGCCCATTTCAGAGTTTGGGCCTCCATTCTTCATAAGATAATACATTTGTGTTGTTTTAAGCCACTAAGTTCGTGGTTATTTATCACAGCAGCGATATGGAGCTAATCCCATTTCTGCGGTTATTTGCTTAGCATCTGAGATGCTTAACGAGTTGCATCTCCAGGCATTTGTCTGCTCCTAACAGACCGCACCAGAGCTGGGAATATCTGCTTCCCTTTCCAGAAGTAAACAAATGAATATGGGGCCACTGGGCATCACTCTGGAGGAAATTAGCATTTTTCCCACAGCCTTGCGTGCCCATCCCACCTCCTGCCTGCCCCAGCGCCTCCTGCCCCTCACTGTTGTGTTTTCCTTTGTATCATTTTTTTCTTAGGGCTCTGAGCCCTCAGTCAAGGATTGTTTGGACTCAAGAATACTATCTACTCAAGTCAGTTGGAGGGAAGAGAAATTGGAGAGGAGTGTAGCCAACGGGTCTCCGAGTGGAATCCTCCAGCAACTGTGTTCTTCCTCCCCGCTGCCCATTCATGACAGCTCGCCAGAGCCCGCTCTTCCTTAGCCCTCCACAGAGCCTCAGGCAGGCCCCATCAGTGTCCCAAGCAGGTTTAAGGAAATTCTCCAGTGTCTTGTACACTGGTAATCACAACAGCTTATAATCGGTAGTTTAAACATTCAGTTGTCACGTAAGAATCGAAACTCCCACCTCCACAAAACACCTTCCTTGCCCCTGTTTTGCACCTGGGATGCCTGCAGTGGGCTAAGGGGCATTCCTTAACCTTCTCCTCTAGCTTTGGCTCCTTCCATATAGAAATGGGACCAGGACAGTGAAGTAAAAAGCAGGAGAGTCCTCACTTGATTGGCACCATTGTCCTCTGGCATTGGTGTCCTCTTACCTACGGAGGATAATGCACATTGACTTTTGGGTTCCTGGGTGGCTCAGTCAGTTAAGCAGCTGCCTTCGGCTCAGGTGATGAACTCCAGGTCCTGGGATCGAACCCCATGTCAGGCTCCCTGCTCAGTGGGAAGTCTGCCTCTCCTTCTGCCCTTCCCCTCTTCATGCTCACGGTCTCTCTCAAATAAATAAATAGTACCTTAAAAAAAAAAAAGTTGACTCTTTCCCTTGTGGACATGTTTGTGGATTCCTGGAAGACTTCTCTGTTGTGTGGCTCCAACTGCGGCACCTTGAGTCACAGAGAGCCCAGAGGCTGGCTCTGTCCGGTGCTCCTCAGCGCCTGCCATCTTTCTGTCCAGGCATTCTCACCCCTAGAGCGGCTCAGGGGCACCAGACACCTTTATTCAGTGACCCCAGGGTACCATTTCTACTGCTTGGCCCCAGGAATTGCATCCTGTAGGCCTGCCTCAGTGGAAGGGTAGGGATTTTGAAAACATCTCTGTTCTTTGGGGTTATGTTATGTTGCTTCCATCAAACTCTCCTGGTTGCCTTTTGTCGTTGTTTTTTAATTAAGTAATGAGTCCGGCTCCCAGGCGCATAAAATGTTAAAGGTCCTAAACTCTGGCTTTCAGTACGTCCTTCAAAGGTCGGCGGCACCTTGCTTTGGTGCGCAAAGGTGAGCGACGTCTTTTGACACAAGGCCTGGCCTGGCTCTCCCTCAGCCATCGTGGCCTCCTGTAACTGATGAGCCCAGAGGGCACCCTTGTTGCTTCTGCTGCTTGTCGTTTCACCACTGACAGGACTGAGTGAGGAACTCTATGGGACCCAAAGCACTATGGAGTTCACCCTTCATGTCTGGCAGGGGATAATTAAGTACTTATAGATGAAAGGACGCGGAAATGAAAGGCCGTTCCCAGAGCTGATAATAGTTCGATTGAGATTTTCCTATCAATTGTTTTCTTTCTAATAAGACGATGGGAGCCAGAACTGCACAGGGGAGGACTTGCCCCTGTCACCTCCCCTCTTGCTCAGCCATGACTGAGCCTCCACTCCCTGTTGGGAGTCTTGTGTGTCCTAGTTCCCATCCTGCAGAGAGGAAATCCGATTGGCTCTCTCCAACCTCTGGGTCCAATCAGCTGTGCCCTGAGCAGGGATCCCTGGGCCCAGCGACTGCTCCGGAGGGACCTGGGGGCGGGCCTTGGGCAGGGCACGCCCACTCCCACGGTGGCCGTGTGTACAAAGGCTTCCGTCAACTGGGCAGTATCCCTTCTCTCATCTGCTGGGCGTTCCTTGGTTCCTTCGAACAAGAGGAACTCGAGTGAGAGCTGAGAAGCAATACTTGTGTTGCCTTCTGAGTGTTCCTCTCACGCAGACCCCTGTATGGAAACAGTGGGGGCTGGGGGCTGGGGTTAGGTCCCATCCTTGGGACCGCCCCAAAAGAGCTAGGCAGCATGTCCTCCGCTGTCTTGGTGAGCAAATGAGGGATTACTTCAAAAATCTCCACAAGCCGCCTCCCCTTCAGCAGTTCGCGAGTTTGCTAGCATACGTCTACCCCACATTTCTTCATCCTCTTCCAAATTGTGAGTTTTTTATTAAACCATACGTGCGGAAAGCGGACTTCAAACTCATCCGTTCAGGGTAGAAACCATCATCAGAGACCCATGGAAGGCCCCTCTCCTCTGATGTTGCTTATTTATATTCACGCCCGCCCTCTCTCTCTCGCCCAACAGAGATCCCTTCGAACGCGTTAGTGTGTCCTTTAGTGTGTGCATGTGTTTTGCGCTTTTGCCAAAGGTATTCTGTTGCGCACCGGGTCCGGTTTCTTGCGCTGCGTTTGAAGAGCCATCCCCGAGTCACCAAGCGCAGCCAAGCTCCTGCCTCTTCTCGCCCCATCCTTCGGTGCTGGGCATCCACGCACGTCCGTGGCCCCTCTCCTGTGGCTGGAGCCCCAACTGCTCTCTAGCCTTTCACCTCCCTCGCAACCCCCCCAAACCACCGCCTCCCCAGCCCTTAAAGGCCAGCGGCAGAATTTCTCTGGGACCTAAACCAGAGTGGAAAGGCTGAGGTCACAGTGCATGTGACACTGAGGTTTGCCTAGTGACGCCACAAGGCCTGCCGGGAGGGCTGCCCCTGCCCACCCAGCCGGGATGCGCGACCACTCCCTGGATCTGCCGCACTCTGCTGGGGTGATGCCGGGCCTCTGTTTCTCCATCTAGTGGCGATACTGGTGCCGTACTTGGTGCTGGAGCTTTCCACCCACCCTTGGCAACTGGGAACTCGTGGGAGCCCACGGGTGGCCGGTCCTCCAGCTTTACCATCATCTGAAACGTTCTGATACTACTTCGAGTTTCTTGACTTCTCTTCCTCCCTCCTCTTCCCCCACCGCACTCCCCACCTCCCAGCCCCGCCCAGCGCTGCCCAGGCCAGTGGCCCAACCCAGCCTGACCCGGAGGGGGCCCGACCGCAGCGCAAAGATTGCTGGAAACACCATCTGCCGTGGCTTCTAACAGGGAACAGCCTTGCCGCAGATTCCCTTTACTTTATTCATGTGGACAGTAAATCACAAAAGCAGGTCGTTCATTAAAACCTAAAGTAGGAAGTCAGCATATCCTCAACAAAGTCGCAACAGACCTTCCTCCTACTCCAGCTGGAAAGGGGAAGAAGGAAAAACTGTTATACCCACAGCATGATTTTCCCTGAGGAGTTATTGGTCAGGCTTGGGTTATTTGGGGGAAATTAAATAAACCATGATATTGCCTTGTTCTGCTTTCCGCTACAAGGTATCCCCTGTCAGGAACACTGTTTCCCAGCGAGCGCCTGAAGTAGTTTGCGCCCCAACATCCTGAGCATTGTCACTGTGGACCCAGGGGGGGCCTCCCGGCGTGGGGAAGTGATGTGTGCGGGGTGCTGCTTGCACACAAGAAACCCCCACTGACACTTGGCTTTTGTGCTGTGACCTCGAGCAGATAATGCTGTTACGAATTTTTTAAAAAATCGATTCCCTTTTAGAAAATTAAAATCAAAGGGGGAGAACCAATGTGGAGGGTGGCGGAAAGTACAGAGACTGATGGAGTCCAGGCTTCTGCAACAGTCCTTCCCTGGGCGAGTGTTGTTTCAAAGCCCTGCTGTTTGGCATCACAGATGATAACACCCAACATAGACCGCATGGGAAGCTTTCAATCAGGCTGTTTGTTACACTGGGTGAACACTTGATTTTGGTTTTCTCTGAGGCCTGAAAGCCCATTTTTGAGCTTTTTGATTTACTCCGCCTGAGAGCCCCAGAAATGTTCGCCAACACATCACACGTCGCATTTCAAAAGAACGCTGTCATAGAGAGCCTGGCCTCTGTGCATTTCATAAATATGTTTGTTTTCCTTCTCTTTCAGAAGCTGCAAGGAATCGATACTCCTCACTGTCATTCAGCCTTACCCTGTAAGTGTCCTGTGTCCCTCTTCTCAGCCCGGGGAGACCGTGACAATGAATTAACAGCAGAGAAAAACAGCATGCCCTCACAATATGAGTTCAGAAATCTTCATTATTTGTGTTTTATGCACCATGGTAGCAAAACCATTCGCAGCGAGAAAGGAAAGTAACGCCTTTTCTATATATCTTGAAAACCAGCTCTCAGTCTATGGCACTCATCTGGAAATCACACAAGACTCAAGACTTTCTTATGGTTTCTGGCTTGAGAATCACAAATGGAATGGGAATGTTTAATTGTAGGGTGTTCTAGCGTAATTCTTTTCCATATTCCTCTCTAATTAATTTGGTGGATATTTCAGGGAGGACCCACACACACACACACACACACTTGAAGGTGGCTATTAGAGGAAATGCGGCTGTCAGAATTTGATTTCAGCAGCCTTGGTCAGGAGGGTGGGGAGTACTGCCTTGGGTTACCATGATTTTTTTTTTTTAAACAACTCTATCACAGTATAATTTGTATATCCTAAAATCCACCCATTGCAAGCATACAAGTCAATGTTCTGTATAAAATTTACTGAGGTATGCAGCCATCACCAAAATCCAGTTTCAGAACACTGCCTTCAGCCCAATGAGATCCCTCATTCTCATTTACAGTGAATACCCCCTTCCCACACTCAATCCCAGGGAACGACTGATTACCTATTTCTATAGATTTGCTGTGGCTTGTGAAGCCTGTACATTGGGAGTTGATCTCAAAAATACCAAGGCAAAGTCCTCCAGATTTTCCCCCAAACATTTACCATCAGTACCTTGCATGGCCTTCGCAGGGATTGGCAGAGATTCCCAACTGTTTACACTTCTATTTTCTTCCCCGTGGAGTTGGAGGCTCTGCTAAGGGTCATTCTCCATCTCCTGACCGAACTCTTCCTCTCCCCTGTCCCAGCATCTTCCTTGTAAGCACTGTGGCCTAAGCATTTCAAGCAGGAAAAAAAGGTGTTCCAGATTATGATACGATGACAAATAGAACTAAGCAAGACAACAAACTGTGCCATCCAGGACATTGCTACTTAAAATAAAAACTTAGTTTACTATGGACTGTTGCTCGTGGTCCCTCTCTGTGCCATAACTACACATGCATGTCTGGATTTGAAAACCAAGGAGACAACAGGATGTAAGAGAAATGAGATTTGAGATCTAGTTCCCAGCAATAGAACAGGTCAGTCCCACACCTGCTCGGATTTCCGCATCTGTCTCACATCTCACACCGACTCACGTCCAAGGGCTTCCCTGCTCTGCCATCTCATGATTCCATGCTTCCTTCCAGAGAAAGTACAGCTACGTGGTTTCTGTTAACCAGAGTGTCATTCACACTCACTTCAAATCTATCCATGTTTCCTCATTCTTTGCAGTGGACAAATAGGTTGAGTGCAGCCAACAGAAATGCCTGCAATAACTGAGTGGTTGGCCAACTATAAATTCCTAATGGAACTTCAAGTTCACCTTGTGTCTCCTGGATTCTCTCTTCCCACTTTGTAACCTGTTAGACATGCGAGATCAGAACCATTGTATTCCAAACCAGGTTATTTTTGCAATGTGAGGTAATGTTTTACCCCATGCAGTAGACTTAGAGAAAGAACAAGGAGTTTGGCATTTAAGTTAAGGGTTGTGTCTTGTGGCTTTGCTTGCTGGTTTTGAGTGTGCATGACTGGTTATTCATATGAATACTCATTATTACCAGTGAGTCATGGAACTTCCTATAATAGATCATCTGGAACTTTCCAGGAGTTCAGGTGGCTGTTGCTCTTGTGCTATAATGAAAGTCAACATTTGATCACAACATTCAGGAGCAAGTGTTGTGTGTTCTTCTGGACAGTAGCTGCGCCTCTGTGCCTCGCAGCACTCTCTCCCTGCTCGGTCACTGGATGGAATCCTCGTCTTTGACTTTCCTTGGTTAGCCCTCCTTCCTGAAAAGCCCACCACATACCCCACCCCAATACTTCCTCGGCCTAGCCAAACCCTTCTTGCTGACCATTTCTCTCGGCAGCCAGGATCGGCATCCTGAAACAGATGAGCCACCAGGCCGAAGGAACGTGTATAAATCCTGCTTTTATTGCAGATAGTAAAAATTAGCATTTTAATTTATTCTGTAACCTGCCGGCCAGCATTTGTTATGTTGTATTTCTTCTGCTTAGTAAGGTCCAGTCAAGACAGAGAGCCGGTGTTTGCCCCTTCTTACCTCACTCCACACGGTCCCAGGGCTCCCCCACAGGGAACCCAGCTGTGGAAATTCCTGAGGCTTTTGAGAAGTCATTCTTCACAGGCTGCTGCCTTGTTTTTGAAGTATTATAGATGGCTCTCCCCTTCCGCCATGTTTCCTTTATTTCTTAGAGAAAAATTGTGGAAGTGTAGAAGGAAACACACGCGAGAGCAAAAAAGTACACGTCAGCACATCTTTTCCTCAGACAAGCAGTGTAAACAATCGGCCTGGTTCCTTCCAGTCAGGTGATAGATGCCTTGTCACTAGTGGAGACCTTGGACATACAGTTTATTCTGCTCCTTTCACTTAGTCTGTCATAAACATGGTTTCATACCATCGAGAATTCTTTATCAGCATCGTATACATGGCTGGAAAGCATTACGTTGAAGCAAGATGTACTTAACCAGCACCCTCTTATTGAGCCCCTCATACTGACCTCAGTGGTCTTCCCTTCTAATTCTGCACATGACACCTTTGTGTAGAAGTCTTTGTCTGTATCTAGTTAGAAGTTCCCCCTTCCATTATGATGACATTCGAAAGAAGAAATTGCTAGGTCTCTTGTGAATTTTATTCCATCTTTTGTACCATCTTCTTTCCTTGCACTCTAACTGTTTTTTATTACAGGACTCTCTTGCTAGCTCCTTCCTCCTTTCCTTTGACTCCACCTCCCACAGTTCCCAAATCTAGAACTTCCACAACTTCCTGGTCTAATGAGGCTTGAGACAGAGACTGTCGAAAGTCTTCGATTCCCTCCCATTACACAGTGCTGGCTCCGTGGCACTTAGGATAAGTCACTGTCCATTCTGTGGGCTGGAGCTGCCATGATTTTCATTCACTTGGCTTTTTTCTGGACCCGAGAGCTGAGAGACCTGCTTGCCTGCTTCTCCCTTCCTGCGCAACTTCTCCTATGTTCCACACACCTGAGGGAGACTATCTATCTCCTCATGAGAGCCTCCATGTGTTAGATGGTCCCAGAATCCAGACCAGATCCTCCTGCCGTGTGTCATGCCGAGCATGCCGGCCCAGTTTCGGGCTTGTAGGATGCTTCATTGGGTCACTCTTCCTTCCTCCTGCTCATCCATGCGTGCTTCTTTGACTTTCCTTGGTTAGCCCTCCTTCCTGAAAAGCCCACCACATATCCTACCCCAATACTTCCTTGGCCTAGCCAAACCCTTCTTGCTGACCATTTCTCTCGGCAGCCAGGATCGGCGTCCCCTTCAGCTACCTGCTTGTCAATCTTTGCCTTGGGCGCTGCTCTAGGGGAACTCCACGCCAAGTGACCCGGTGATAACTGTGGGCTAACTTAGACTTCACCAAATACTTACTCCGTGCCTACCTTCTATGTATACAGTACTGTAGACATACAGGAATTGCAAACTTAAGACCCTATGCTTTACTTTCAGAAATTTTATCTTATTTAGGTAATTTTTTTCCAAACAATGTTCTAGTGACTTCTGAGCCTCTAAAAGCCCCAAGAGCATGGCACATCTACTCTGGCCACCTTAGCAACAGCATATTTGGAAAGAGGGGCAAACGTTGATTAGAGCCCTTCTAATCTTAAATTAATTAACAGCAGGGGAATCTGATTATTTTAAATGGTAATTACTCGTCATTTCCACCACAGGATAGGAAGTGCTTGTGATCAGCACCTACAGGCCTGCAGGTTGCCAAGAATTAACTCTTCGGGTTCTGAGGGGTGTACATTGTATGTTTTTTGAGCAGCAAAAGGAGATCAGAGTGAAAACAGCAGTCGTGATGGGATTACGTACCCCGCATGCGACATGTAACTCCAGCCAGTGGAATAAGCCATTATTTTGTTGATTCTAATTTGGTAACCTTCAGACTTGAGGAGCTTATGTTTTTATTATCCAAAAGTAACTTTTGAAACATACGTCAATTACATAAAATAGTCGCAAATCCAGAATAAGAAAAATGCCCTGGCCTGAATTCTCGGCCTTTTATCCCAAGTCTTTTGGCCTCAAAATACACATAGAATAGTATTTACTTAACTCCCTTAGCTATCTAGTTCCTGGCTGGTTCTCCTCATTCATCAGGTTTGTGGTTAGGGCAGGGCAGATAAATCTGGGGAGGAGACAAGAGGGTAGAGGGAGAAGCAGACTTCCCACTGAGCAGGGAGCCAGATGTGGGGCTCAATCCCAGGACCCTGGGATTATGACCTGAGCTGAAGGCAGATGCTGAACCAACTGAGCCACCCAGGCGTCCCTGTGAAGTGCTTTTTTATTGAGGCAATGAGTGACAGATCGTTTCAGGAAAACGTGGCAAAGTGTTATATTAAAAGATTCAGATGCACAGGGGACTCAACCTCTGCATCTGACATGTTGAGCACACGTGAGAGCCTTCATGGGCAGAGGATGCTAGAGCCCGGGGCGGCAGTGGTGGGGGGGCTTCAAAGCTCAAGCCCCTTATCTAATTAGTAGCTTCTGTTCTCGATAGCTTTCTGACAGCCCACGCCCTTTGTGCGAAACCCATTGTGCCAGTTTAAGTATCACCTGCCTAAAATCATTAAGAGAAAATAATGTTTTCCCTTCAGCTAAAAAGTGGCATATTGAAAGCAAAGGAACTCACTACTGTACGATTTGTTCGTTAATCATTACCAAACTCAGCCTATAATTACAGCGATACCAAGGAGAACACCACCATCCCATCACTTAAGCTCTGTAGTAGGACTTTTTTTGTTTTCAGTTTATTTGTTTTCTTTGTTTTGTTTTGTTTAGTAACCTCTACACTCAAATTGGGGCTCAGAACTCCCAACCCGGAGATCAAGAAGCACAAGCCCCACAGACTGAGCCAGCCAGGCGCCCCCTGAGTGGGGCTTTTAAAAGTCATGTTGAATGTGATCAACATGTTGTTCTTTAGAGCTTTGAGTTCTTGGTTTTGTTTTCTTTTGTTGTGTTCCAAGAGGTCAGCCTTCTCTGAAAACATCTTGCATAAATAGGGAAATGAAAGCTCTGGCAGCCAAACCATTCATTCACCCATCCAGTCCCCTAAGACACTGATGAGTGCAGAGGGGGGGATGGGTGTGGAGGGAAACTTAAGATAACAGGATTTTTTCCAGGATTCAAGCAAAACTCCTCCCAGGAATAGACACACACATATTTTATCATGTTTTTTCCAACAGTGATTTTGTCTTTTTAGAGGAAGATGCACATAACATAAATCTACCATTTTCACTATTTTAAAGCGTTCAAATCGGGGACATTAAGTGTGTCCACCATCTTGTTCAATAGTCGCTGCTGTCTAGTTCCAGAACCTTTTCATGACCCCAAAAGGAAATCGACCCCCGCAGATGTTAGTCACTCCCCATTCTCCTTGCCTGCCCGGGGTAACCACTATTCTACCTTCCATCTATATGGATTTGCCTGTTCCAGACAGTTCATGGACATGGAATCAAATGCTACAATACATGGCCTTTTGTGTCTGGTTTCTTTCACTCAACATAATGTTCCTGAGGTTCATCTATGTTGTAGCACGAACCGGAACGCCATTCCATTTTATGGCTAAATAATATTCCATTGTATGGATTTGTCATTTCATTTCTCCATTTCATCATATTGTTGTAATTGATCTCAAGTACACTTGTGTTTGACAAAGATGAGAACCTTTTTCATTTTTACTCAAAATTCAAAGTATGGGACCCCCTAATTGTCTTTTGTGCCCTGAGATTAATACAGTGCACAGAAAGTCGAGCCTCTATGTTGATTCTAGAGTCAGATACTAGGATTCTTTCCACAACAGCCTGAACCTCTTAGTACCACATACCACGAAAACGATTAGGTTGGACAATTTACAGTTTGCTGTGCTTGACAATTTTAATCTTGATAGATTTCATGATTCAAACTAAATATTTACCTGTTTATTAGATTCAGTAGAGAATGCGGTCCTTTTAAAATAAACAAATGGTGCCTGCAACATAGTAGACACCTCCTAAATGTGAGTTCCCTTCTCCTCAGGCTTCATTAAAATTCTGCAACAAGGGTGATTCTCAGATGGAGTAAACTGGACCAGGACTGTGCAGCAGGAGCTCGCTCTGGATCATAGTACACTTCTGAGCAAGTTTTCCTCTTGCACGTTTAGTTTCTGAGGAAGGAAACTTGAGTCACTCAGCTCCTTTCCAATAAAAGACAGTACAATTAGCCTTTCAACAACGTGGGTGTTGGGAACACCAACTCCCATGCAGTCAAAGACCTGCATATAACTTTCGACGCCCCCAAAACTTAATTGCTGATAGCCTACGGTTGACCAGAAGCCTTACCGATAATATAAACACGTATTTTGTATGTTCGATGTATTATATACTGTATTCTTAGAATAAAGCAAGCTATGGAAAAGAAAATGTTATTAAGAAAATCATAAGGAAACTATGTTGGCGTGTCTGGCTGGTTCAGTCAGTAGAGCATCTGACTGTTGATCTCAGGGTCGTGAGTTTGAGTCCCACGTTGGATGTCAAGGTTACTTAAAGAAATAATAAAATAAATATAAATTTTAAAAAGGAAAATACATTTATGATATTGTACTGTACTTTCCCCCAAAAATCCACATGTAAGTGGATCCTATGTTGTTGAAGGGTCAACTCTACAAGGAACCTTTACAATGAGACAGAATATGAAGCCAACATTCAGTTGTTAGCCAAAGTGGTCTCTGCCCCATCCTGCAAGAACACCAGATGACAGATTACCAGCAAGAGGCTGAAATTCAAGTTTGGGGCACATAAAGTGGGTGTGTTTTGTGCCTGCGCGCTTGCCTGTCCACACGCCCTTCAACTCTTCATGTGAATAACGGTGGGCCTATCGATCACCTTAGAACTATTAGTTACTCTTCTCCACCTCTTTAAAATAATGAGTGATCAGTTTGACACGAACCCAACATTATCTTTGACCACCATTTCACCCTCCATGTTTGTGACTTTCGCAGGCATCATTTTAAAGGATCCTTGAGCGGGGCACCCGGGTGGCTCAGTCTGATGAACGTCAGACTCTTGATTTCGGCCCAGGCTGTGATCTCAGGGTTGTGAGAATGAGCCCTGTGTTGAGCTCTGCGCCGAGCATACGGCCTGCTTAAGATTCTCCCTCTTCCTCTGCCCCTGCTCTCTTTCTCCCTCTCTCCTCTCAAAAAAAGAAAAATAAGAGGATCCTTGGGAATGTGCTCAGCAAGAACATGGAACGCGCTGTTTGCAGTTCTGGTCTGCTGACTAAATCAAACCTCCTACTTTATGAGCATGACAGGATTTTCATTGCTTCTGTGATTTGTGTTTCATCCTCGAATTGGACATGTACCAAACGTACTTTTTAGCAAAAATATTGCATATACGAGAGGGGAAAGCTAGAAAACAACTGTTCCACGGTTTGCTCTATGTTCCCAATAATCATACCCAATGTTTTCTTTTTTCTAGTCTCCCAAGTCAGCATTTATTAGTGCTGCCAAAAAGGCAAGATTAAAGTCTAATCCGGTCAAAGTGCGGTTCTCTGAGGAGGTCATCATCAATGGCCAAGTGTCGGTGAGTTGACCGTTGCCTGCTTGTGACTCAGAGAGAGTGGCTGAAATAGGGGCTTTGCATAAAGCACAGCCAGTCGCCCATCTGGAATGGTCAATAGAGAATCTGTGGTTGGATTTCCCGGGGCTGCTGAATCTCAGAATTGCAAAGGGCTTGAGAGATGACCATGTTGTACCTGATAGGTTCCCTCTATAGTATCCAGAATATGTAGTCGTCCAGTGTTTCTTCAAACACTTCCAGTGTTAGAGACCTCACTACTTTACAGAGGAGTTGATTGGTCTGCCATCTCTGGCATCGCCCCAGGTTGAGTAAAATAGGCCTCTGAACCTTCCACGTGCTTCTTTCCATTGGGCCAAGTGAGCACGCTTCCATTATATATTTTGAGAAAGGCTCCCCCTAAGTTTTTCCTTATTCAGAATTAAATGTCTCTATTTCTTTTCACTGATCAAAAGGGAAAGAAGTTAAGATGCAGGGAAAGAGTCATATATGCCAGCAGAAGTGAAGATATACTGCCTGAATCTTCATCCGTAGGTCTTGATGGAAATCACGATTGTCCGGACACGTAATTCATCTTCTAAATGAATAGTGCACACATCAATAGGAGGCTGAGTTTCCATTTTTTCCCCAAGAAAATCTAGCCTCATGTTTTTAGTTTTTCGAAAGCAGTCATATAAGGCACTAATCATTTTTGGACCTCTGAAATACCAGCTTTTGTGGTCGAGGTTATGTTGTTGCTGGTGGGGGTGTTTAAATAAACTCACGAGGACAAAATCTCTTCCATGACTTGCTCATGACCAGTCACAAAGTCTTCCCCGAGGGTGGTCCTGGATCTGAATTTGAAGGCGTGGGCCTGCACATCCTGAGCGAGGCCCTCCTGGTCCAAGTGTGTCCTTGTCAAAACTCGCTAACCTGTATCTGCCCCGCTTGGAGTCCAGGGGTCGGCTGGCCAATCTGTTCAACTATGGGATGCTTGTGGGAGGGGCCTCGGGCTGTCACTGTGCTGCCCTGGTAGCATTTCAGCTGTGGCCCCTGTCCTCCCAACCGCCATTTCCCACTCCATCTCCTCTGCCCCTGTTCACCCCACGCTGTTCCACCCACCAGAGTGTATCCCTGTCCCTCTGGATGTAGTTAGCATCTGGTGCCATCTTACAAGACAAAGCTGGAAGGTTTCAGTCACAGAGGAATCACATTATCACAGAAGGCCACCCTTAGCCCATCTTTCTTCAAGCTTCCGAGCATGAGACTGGGCAATCAGTTTACATATCTTTAGAGAGAATGTGATTCTAGAAGCTGCTATGGCAGCTTCACTTCGTCCTGGATATAATAGGGCTCATTCAAGGCAGCTGGTATGTGAGGACAGCTCTGGGGGTCGGTCATCACCTGCAGCCCCCCATTGCCTCCCCACAGGCCTGTACATGGCAGGGACGTTCACTCACATGTCTGTTCCTCAACCTCTGGGACCATCTTCATGTCCAGCCTACTCTTGCTCTACTGAGTCACTGTGTATCTCTTCATGTGGAGTTGGAGCCAGACCCACTCTGTGAATTGGGTAGCAAGGAGTCAGGTGTCAAGTCCACAGGAGGGGAAAGGAGAGAGAGGAAACTCAGAGAAAGGAGCAGAAAGTGAAAGGCACAGAGTCTCTTACAGAAATACCTAGGGATTGAATTCTCATGGATTATCTGTAGGACATTAGCCAATGTCCAGAGATCTTGTCTTTAGTTTCTTCATCTGTAAAACAAGGGACATAGAGTTTCATGACTGCTGAGTTCCACTTGGCTTCTATGACCCCATGACCGGCTACATGTGACAAAGGATTGGCAGAACTCATCCCACATGCCTTCTTTCTTCCCCTGCCATTTCTCCCTACTTTCAGTTAAAGAGAAAATTGAAAGGAGTACGTTTCTCTTGTTCATTTCTGGTCATGTTCCAAGCATTTCTTCTTGAATTATTTTTGAGTTAAAATGTTTATTATAGACTCAGTGTTTTAACCTTTAACACACTCATCTATTCCTTAAATGTCCCCTTTGAATTTAAGGAACATTTCTAAATGGGTTAAAAATTGTTCCCCCTTCCTGGGTCAGGCGGTGGGGGGGGCATGCAACTCTTGATCTCTCTGGGTCGTGGGTTGAAGCCCCACGTTGGGCATGGAGCCTACTTAAAAAAAATTGTTTCCTAAAACAACTGTATACATCAAGCTTGTTCTTGCTTGTTACTCACTTTGCATGAGCTCTGCCAGATGCCAAAGGTACCACATCAAAGATTATCATTGCTGGTCCCCATTCTTTTCAAGATAGGCTGCTCTGCAAAGTCTGGCCTTGCTGTCCTGAGCACTGTAGCTTAATTACAAAGGAATTATTTCCTTCATTGGGTTTTCCGATGGGAAACCTTGACTTTTAAAAAACATTCATCGGATTATTTTCAGATGAAAAAAAAGTTCTTTTATTTGCATCAACTGAGGTATTTGTAGCTGGGGAAGAAGAGTTTTGCTATGAACAACTGAACTCAGATGTCACCGGAGGGATGCCTTTTAGCCTTAGAGAGTCCCCCCCCCTTTTTTTTTCATGTCGGGATTAGAATACATTGTAGATAGATGCTGCTTCTGCAAAGGGCAGAATGCTCATTCAACCTTCTTGTTTGTTGCTGTCATTAAACAGGAAACTGTTAAGGATAATTCACTTCTTTTTATGCCAAATGTTTTGAAAGTGTATCTGGAAAATGGACAGACCAAATCATTTCGCTTTGACTGCAGCACCTCCATAAAGGTAAGCAGACCCCCTCATCTCCACCTGGACACTGGCAGGTGTGGCCTGAAAGTCCCACGGTCAGCCTTATGTGGCCGCACCTTCTTGCCAAACTGTTTCTTTCTGAGATTTTTTTGGTTGCTTCCAAATAAGGTAGTGTGTGAATACTTAAAAACAAACTGTGGGGGGGGGGGGCTTAAACTAAGAAGGTTCTGCTGTGTGTGTGTGTGTGTGTGTGTGTGTGTGTGTAACGAACCACTAGGGCTAGTTATTTTTATGCAACTCTGGTTTAATTAAAAGAGCATGACAGTCCCCAAGAAGGCTTGGCACCCTGCCTAAAATTTCTTAGCAATGTCAGCCCCCAGGAAGATTAAGATGCTAGCTGCTAATTGAATATCTGCTCCTTTGGTGTCCAGCAAAAACAAGGGGTAGGATGATATAAAGATAACATTTACTTTTAATTGCTGTAACCAATTTCATGAAATTGATGCCTAAAAAGAAAGAAATAAGGCATGCTTCTTAGGAGAAGGGGTAAAAAGGAAGAGTCACAGAGCAATCCTATTACTGTGGAGCCACAGGTGAGTTGTACAAAAAGGGTATTAGAATGAAGCAGATGGGTTCTTTTCCCCTGTGCTTCCTTCCTGGGGAAAAAAAAGTGCATATTCTTTTTTTTATTGGACAAAAGTATGTGCAGAAATTGATTGCTCCCTAATGTTCCAGCAGCCTAAAATAGGCTTTCTTCAAATGGCACAATAAAAGAGATTTTTATGGAGGTTTTAAAAAAAGTCTAGTGATGATCTGTACAATAATGTATCAAGAGACTATCAAGTCTGTGTTAAAAATGTCTGTCAATAGTCAACCCCTCATTCTCAGTTTTGGAAATTAGTCGGCATAGACCGGACAAGTAGAAGCATTTCTGCAAAAGCCAGTTCCCTTATTGCCATGATACCAACAAGCAGCCTATTTGGAAGTGCTTAAACTAGGTGCCGATGTAGCAGGTGATAGAGAACACAGTATTCGAGATTGATGATGGAGTGTATCAGCCGTCCTCAAAACCTTCCACACTGAACCATCCCCTGCGCGCGAGACCGCTCATTTTAAATGGGGGTAACTGACAAAGTCCTTTTCCTTTATTCCTACTCAAAATCCGTGGATGGCAAAGTGTTACTCTTATTATGGATCTGCTAGCCTAGAGGTGGGCAGACTTCTGGAAGGAGATTAAGTATTTCCAGCTCTGTGGCCTATTTGATCTCCCTCGAAACTACTCTGTTCTGTTGTGTCAGCAAAGCAGCTGTAGACAGTGGGCTCCGGGGGTCCTTAAGTCCACCCTCTGGTTCCATGATTCACTCGAAGGACTCTGCAAATTGTTATAAGCACAGTTGCAAGGTTGGGGTTTTTTTTATGATTTTATTTATTTGTTTATTTATTTGTGAGAGAGTGAAAGTGAGAGATCATAGAGCAAGAGGGAGGAGTAGACTCCCCACTGAGCAGGGAGCCCAGTGTGGGACTCCATCCCAGGATCTGGGGATCGTGACCTAAGCCGAAGGCCGAGGCTTAACAGACTGAGCTGCCCAGACGCCCTCACAGTTACAGTTCATCACAGCAAGAGGATCCAGATTAAAATCACCAGTGGGAGTAGGTGCAGAGGGCAGGAGAGTTTCCCAGCTTACAATTTCCCAACACCCGCGTGCTTGTTCGCCCAGCAACCACACGTGACAGCACGGGTGCGGGACCGCCAACTGGGGAGGCTCAAGTGAGGCCCGAGGCCCGAGGCCCTCACGTCGTGGGCACAGGCTCTCTGCTGTCTCTCCGGCTCCCCTGTGAACAGACCCTCCTATCAGGCACTCCACTGCAAGCTCTTAGAGTTTACCTCCCAAGAGCCAGCAGCAGA